>LGRX02010325.1:0-30917 GCA_001247695.2 Cymbomonas tetramitiformis | reverse complement strand
AAAGCGGTGACGGTAGACGCGCCGGAGCCAGCGAAAGTGGAGACATTGGACGCGCCAGAGTCGGCCGAACTCAGTCCCAAAAAGATGAATCCGCTTCTAACGCATGGGCAGGCGAGCCCCCACGGAGTGACGCTGCAGGAAGCTGTGTGGTATTTGCTGGACATGAAACGGCGGCAGCAGTGGACAGACGCGCACTTCAACACGTTCATGAAAATCTTGAAGATGCTGCTGGGTGGAGCAAACACCAATTTACCGGGGTCGCTCTGGCACATGCTACGCCTGATAGGTGCCGAGACCGTGTGGGACTACGCAGTGCATGTGTGTCCGAAGTATCACAGAACGTTTCCAGCAGAGACCAAGAAACCAGCGCAGGAGAAATGCGGGGTTCCCATCGCGTGATGGGATGCGGCGGGAGTGCCGGTCGGGTGGTGCGAGGAGGAGAGATACAGTGTGACACGTACGGCGCGGGGTGAGGTGTACCGCCCGCAGGAGTACTATTTCTACTTCCCGGTGAAACGGCTAGTCCGACGCTGGATGCGCAATGCGAAGTTTGCAAAGATGCGTGCTGATCCGCAGGCGAGAGCGCCTACAAACGCATGTGTCATGACCAGCCCGCACGTGGCGCGGATCAACGAGCACAGCACGGTTGGGGGCCGGCTGCTGCAGGAAACAGAAAGCACGGATCCCATGAAACCTGGAATGGTTCGGGCTGGAATGGCTGTGGAATACGGCGAGGATGACGCACGGGCGAAGAAGCACGACAAACAGTGAGTCCAGCCGACACCCAGCACTCCTACTACAACCAAGCCCCCCCCTCCCCTTGATGTATGTTGAATGAAATGGCTGACCTGAACAGCGCTATGGTGCAAACGATGCGTTGCACGTGAGGGTGGGGACACACCACCGGGCGTAATGGTGGGAATGTGGCGCGCACGGTGCAGGGGATGGTCCACGAGGTTCGGAGCGATGCGGAGCGCGGACCTGCACCCTCGGGTACACGCCGCCACAATCTGCAACTCGAACCGTTGCGATGTGCCTTGTTACTAGAATAAGGCTAACCAGTATAACGCATGCAGGTGGTCCCCTGCTGCTGGTCTCCTTCTGCAGTGTAGGCGTATGCAAGGTGCACTGCGTCCCGCCTTGCGTGCCGTAGCAGGTTGTACACCTGCTAGCGTGTCTGGTTGCGAAGGCTTCCCGGTGATTGAGGAAGGGAGGACTGACGGTGCATCCATGCGGGTGTTCGCAGGATCGGGTTAGGATGGAATTTACCGGGCTCGTAATTGTGGTTCCGGGCCCTAGGCAGCACTGGAAGAACAATGACGTGATCCAAGAGCGCCTCGTGAAGGAGCTCAAGGAGTTACGCGACGGGCACGCTGACGACAAAGGCACGCCGTTCCGAGTATACGATGGTTACTTTGGCAAGTGGCATGATAAGTTCAGTGTGTTTCTGGTGCTGTGCTACTGTGACACCGTTGCGCGGAACGATCTGGGAAGGTTCGCTCCGGTGGCTGCCAGACGCAACGATTACCTGAGCCTGTGGGAGGGCACCCCCGGACCAACTGGTGGGATGTATTGCCTAGGCTATGCCAAGCCTATCGCACAAAGCTATTTACCGGACGGGGAGACGGTTCATGCCTGGGACCCGTCGGTGCTATTAACCCAGGAGGATCACGAGGAACTAGTCAAGCTAACCCAGGAGGGCGCTGATCCCATGCGGACCGGGCGCTACGGTAAGGGTCCCCTGGAGGCCCTGGAATATTTCACCGCCATGTCGGCATACGTGCTGCCTTTCATGCACTGTATGACCTTCGGTGTCGTGAAGAGTACTGTGAAGATGTTCCGCCACAAGGTGCCCAACTGCGATGACACGTGCTACTTCAACGCCGCGCAGCTAAAGCAGCTACAGAAGAACGGCAAAGGGCTGTGTGCCCCGCACGACATGCACCGTGAGTACCAGGACGTGGTGCAATATGCAGGTAGGTGTGCTGGCAGGCATGATTGCAGGAAAGCTGTTCTTCCCATGCATGCGAGATCTACGTGCATTGTGTGCATGGGCCGGCCCGTTGTATGGGTCGACCATTGATTGAACGGTGCATGCATGCTGATGTCGCCCGGAACGCTTGGTTTGTTTGCAGGGAACTACACTATGGAGGACTGGCTCAACTTCATTTTGATATTCAGCCCGCTGGTATTCATGGACGTCCTGGAGAGTCTCAACCCAGAGTTGGACAGGGCTTGGTGGAAGCTGAGGGAGGCTGTGATATATTTCATCCGGCAGGTGTGCGCCGGCACAATCGAAGACCGCGCAGAGGCTCGCGCACAAGCGGAGCTGCGTATGAGGGAGTTCGCTGTCATTATTAAGAACGAGTGCCCTATGAACATGCTGACGCTGAATCTACGCCTAGCCGTGGTACACTTGTGCAAGCAAGAGGAGAAGGTAGGCGTTGTCAGCTCCAACATCGAGCTATGGGTGGAGCGCCTGTTGGGGGAGGCGAAGGGGGTGGTGCCGGAGCCGGTGGGGGGGAAGGCCATCGATTCATGCATCGGTAACGCCTACTTGCTGAAAGACCGTGTAGATGACATGGCCCACTTGTACCCCGGGATCCGGTTCCTTCCAGACTATGTCGCGCACTCGGTGAAAGAGGACGGCCCGGGTTTCCGCGATGACCCGGGGCTCGCGTGTCACTTCATGGATGTCGGTCATCACATCATCCGCGGTGGCGTGGCGGTATCCGCGCTAAGCGCCGATGCGGAAGGAAGGCTGCTACCGGGTTTGGCGGCTTCCTTGCGTGCCATGCACGGTGAGCGATACGAGCTAGAACGGGACGCCTTGGACGTCCTATGTTTTCCACGAATGCGGCACGGCGACGAGGACTTCACATCCACGATGTACACCAGGGCAGTAACCAGAATCTCCTACAACGTAGCCTTAGCATCCTCTGAAGCCGATGCATTTGAATACGGCCGCGTGGAAGCTTACTATCTGATCTGGGACCCGGCCACACATTGCGCTGTGTGCCGTCTAGCCATGGTGACGGCATACCCGACTATCAAAAACGCGCGCATGAACAGCCGTGCCGTCTTTGTCTTGAACGAGGATGCCAAACATACCCTGCTGATGCCGGCGTCACGCCTTGAGACCAAGTGTATCTGCCACCGCCCTCCGGGATTTAAAATCCCCCTCCACGCCATCTACCTTTGGCCAGGAATGAAATCTGCACGATGCTCAAGACCTTAGCAACGGCAAGCTAGAAACCAGCAGCATGCGTCCTTCCTTCCTTTCTCCTTCGTATTGCTTCTAGTGTGACCTTACTTGCAAAACCCAGGACGGGGCCGGGACTTGCCAAGCCACATACTTACCTACCTAGCATATCTGGTAACAGTTATGTAACATTCCATGCCTGATTGCCACGTGCACTAATCTTGCACACGTGTCCGTATCACAGTGCATCATGCCTGCCACGTGTCCAACCGTGGTCATACCGTGGTAAATTTACCGGTAATATGTGGTAATTTTACCATTGGGGGTCAATTTACCGGTCATATGTGGTAATTTTACCATTGGGGGTCAATTTACCGGTCGTAGGGGGGTACCATGGTAAATTATATACAGCAATGGTAAACAATAATATATAATTACCGCGCTATAAGTAAATGTGGTAAAATCGTGTTAGAAAAGTGCCACGTTACCAATAGGAAATTACCCACGGGATTTATATCGCCACTATTAGTGTAATGGTGGTAAAACACCAATTTACCACAATTTACCACCAGTTTACCACATTTTACCACCATTTTACCACGTTTATTTCTCAGTGTGATACGGTGTCCATACGGCCGTCCATACGGTGTCCTTACGAAATCCTTACGGTGTCCATGGGACATTTTCATATGGACACCACAATTACGCGTCGTCCGTATGGTTCTTACATATGCATCAAGGTTTCGCCAGAAATCTGTCCAGACCGTCCATACGGTTGTCCATATGGGTCCTTGCGATGTCCATACGCTGTCCATATGCAAATCCACACGGATGAATGGGGCAATAATTTGTAGGGCTTGGTTCTGACTCACCCTCCGTGGTAAAGTACTGTGTTACTGCTCAGCTAATGGGACCAAGGAAGAGTCCCCTCTCTCAGCGCAAAGCTCGTTCACCAGTAGACTGGAGGCTTGATTCAGACTGGCTTAGGCCAGTGCACTGAGTGCCCCTGGATTCACCTCGCTGAACAAGCGGAAGAACGAAACGCGTGCGGCCAGCGAACGCCTAAAGGTCCAGCACTGTGCTTCAGCGCTCTGAATCCGCAGCAGATGCAGAATATTCGTGCGAGGAGGACTTAAAGCTGGGCCAGTGTGCTGAGCACTTCTGGATTAGCTGGGCCAGAGTTCATCAGGAGCACAGTGAAAATGAGGGCAACTCCACGGCACCAAGAATAGCACTGATACGCAGCGGTGTGAGCTAGGCCAGTGTGCTGAGCACTCCTGGATTCACAACACCACTGCTAATCAAGAGCACCATAGCTGGCATGGAAGCTCACTCCCCAGTCCAGTAAGCAAGTACAAGGTCGCTGGCAGAGTTGGGAGCTAAGCCAGTGTGCTGAGCACCCCTGGATTCGCAGCACCACTGCTAATTCAGAAGGTGACCGGTGATATGAGGGCCTCACCGGCTGACCAATACCGTAGAAAAGATAGAAGAATTCTCCCACACATTATGATAAAGCACTAGAAGGTCACTCCAGTAGTAAGCAGCACTCCAAGCTGTTCAAGTAATTAACTCTGAATCCACCAGATAACTGTGTCACACCAGTGAATATCGCTTAAAAAGACCACTCAGTTGTCGCCTTCAGGGCTGATGTTGCTGTCAGTCCTCTGGCAAGCTTTTCCCTACTTCAGGCTTAGGCCAGTACACCAGGGGTGTCCCTGGATTAACCGTCAGACAGGGTGGAGCTGCCCAAGAAACCGTAAGTGGCAGTTCCAGACATAGAGCAGTGACTCACTGCTGACCCGCTTCTTTGCTGGTAAGTAAAAGCAGATGCCGTCGCTAATTAGCTCCTAGGCCAAGCACACCTGCCTTTAACACACTATTCGATGAAAATGATATTCTCATGTGAAAATGATATTGCCTTATTTACCTCATGATAGGATTAAAAAGTCGCATTTTAACAGTCAAGAACATGCAAGTGCAGGTTGTGCATTAGATTTAATGGTTTTTATGGTACAAAATTGAGGTCAAATGCACTTTTTCGAAATCTAGGAGGAGTGAAAACACAAAGAACTTTTGACTCAGAATCTATATACACATTATACACATATTATTTACATGTTTTTTTTTCGTCTTGCTTTACGCGTCCACTTCAGGTGCTACCGCTACCGCTACGCAATTATCAAAAGCTTCGTCTTCATCGGAATCATCCGATTCATTCAAGTCACCTAGGTCCTTGCGCGTGCGTTTGGATTGTTGTGCAAGCAAAGCGACGACTATCTGCGCGTATTGCTCGTTCGGTATACTCCGTTCGGGGTCTTTCGCATCCACATTCCATGCCAGCACTATTTCATTCTTATCGAAAGTCTCGGTAGACGGTCGGTGCCCCGGTGGCGCTGCGAAAGCTCCTGCGTGACTCGCAAGCTGCTTGCCGAGGTGCTTCTTCTTGGTGTCGGTGTGCTTTTTGGGTTGGAAATAGCGATATAGCAGCTGTTGAGTTGACGGATAGCGCGCCTCCACCTTCACCAAGTACAACGGATCCGACCATTCGCTTCGCTTCAGTTGTACGCGGAAAGCGAACTTGTCGTTTTCAGATTCCACCGCGAGAGCCACTGCAAAGCTGCCGACTGTCATCTGGCCGTAGGTGACCTCCCACTGGGCGTTGTCCACGTACTGCTCTGCTCGCTTTTGGGCTCGACCTTGGTGTTTCCGTTTACCGTTGTACACTTCTATCGGCGCTCGATCAATTCGGCGTTGGATGCGCACCGGTATAGCGGGGACGGCGGCAGCCCCGGCAGCTTCTATCGCCAACGCGGGCGCCTCTATCAGTCGAACCAAGGTGGCATTGCGCTCGATGGCCATTTTCTCGGGATGCTGGAAGGGTATCGCGGGCGCTTGACATTCTCCACCAGCAGTTAGGTGGCGCTGTTTCTCGATGACATCCTCGCGCCAAAACTTTTCGTGCACCTCCGTGAGCTTTGTGCCCAAAATGTCCTTCAACGCCTGTAAGGTATGCTCAAGCTTTTCGATGCCTTCTTCGGTAAAAGGAATCGGCTTGATGTATCCAGGCCCCGCGACAGGGGGTGTAGAAACAAGCTTTGGCAATGGAGTCTCGGGTAACCATTTTGGTGAAATGGAATACTGTTTGTACTGCATGCCCACTTCGCCGTGCTCGTTCTTCTTGAACTTGAAAGCCTGCTGTGCCAAAATATTGTGGCAATCGAAGACGTGACCATCAAACCAAGAGCTGAAGTCGAAGATCTTCTCGGTGTGCTCGCATATTACACCATCCGTAAAGCATTCTTGTGCGACCTCTATCATCTCGTCGAGCGTCCAAGCTTGCTTGCGTCGTAGACGCACGGAGAAGCGTGAAAACATCTGGTCAATGTTCTCGTGCGTATGTCCCACCAACAGAAAGTTGAGTTTCACCTTGCGAAAGACGTCCGTGTGCACCAGCCAAGCTGCGTATGCCAACATCAACTTGCTCTTGTTGGTGCTCACATTGTCAAGCTGTACATACAATACTTCCGGCATCGGGTATGAATTTTCCCCGTCCCCGTTGCGTCGATGCTCTTGAATGCGGAGGATATCCCGGTGCAAAACGTTGACAAGGAAGTTCGCATCGTCCTTGAAGTTGGCGTAGTTGAAATCCATGAAGCGGCCCACGTTCTCGATCATGCTCCCCATGTTGTGCACGTCAAGGAAGTCCTTAGAGTCCAGATGTTTAGGGATACGTCGAAAGTGTGGCAGTCGGGTGGTCCACTGCGTCATGCCATCGATGATCACCGAGGCATACTTATGCCAAGTTTTGTTCATGGCAATGCTCTTGGTCATATTCGCTTTACGACCATGTTTGTAGAACTTCTGGCGCTCCGCTCGTGCGATTGCCAGATGTTTGTTGAGAGGCCCGTTGTATTGCGCTGTGCATGATACACAAATTCGGGTCAGTGAACAAATTACATAAGCATATAAACACATCACAAAGCTATTCATGAATATTCACCTTTTTGAGATTTGGTTAAGCCTTCCTTCAATAACTTGAAGGACGCGCAAACATCGCAGTGAGAAAATCGGTTCACCGATGGAATCTTGAGCCACTTGCTGCAATCTTCTTCAAATATTTTGTACCAGTAACTGAGAGAGAGCTTCTTGCTCTCCTCATCCTCACGCAAGCCCTCGATGTACTCGTCCCACAGCTCTTCGATGGTCAATCCATCCGAAAGGTGCTTCTCGGGTTTGTCAGGTTGGGGTTGTCCGTATTCGTCCGCGTATTTTTCGAGCCATGCGACGACCGACTCGCGTTTCAGGGAAATCTTGCGGTTGTCCTCCTCGTACGTCAATCCATGAACAAACGTGTGTCGGCCCTCGAGCACGCGTGTCCGACAGTCGTGAAGATACCCGTAGCTGATGCCGTAAGCCATATAGTAGAACTTAAAGCACACCTGTTACAAAAAAAAACCGTCACTCAAAAATTATTAACACATTATCTAGAAAATGCATAAGGGTTTTGGTAGGTCATGCCAATTTAAGACGCTTGGGAGACACCCCCAACACTGCACGTCTGCAGGCGGGACGGCCGTCGCATGCTCGTCAGCACTCTCCAAACCACGCCTTAAATCTGCGCAACCTAGACCCTCAAGTGGGAATCGAACCCACGAGTGCGAGGTTCATAGCCTAGCGCCGTACCAACTCGACCAACGCGTCGCGAATGTACTTTATGAAATTTATTTAGAAATTTATGATACAATATTCCACATTCCTGTGATGACATTACACAATCTATCACAAGGTCCAAGAAAAATTTCGCTTTGGCCAGAGGCCGTTCATTAGCTAATGAACGGTTCCCGTAGCCAAAGTGTCTAATTGTGAGTCGCGCTTTGGCCAGAGGCCGTTCATTAGCTAATGAACGGTTCCCGCAGCCAAAGTGTCTAATTGTGAGTCGCGCTTTGGCCAGAGGCCGTTCATTAGCTAATGAACGGTTCCCGTAGCCAAAGTGTCTAATTGTGAGTCGCGCTTTGGCCAGAGGCCGTTCATTAGCTAATGAACGGTTCCCGCAGCCAAAGTGTCTAATTGTGAGTCGCGCTTTGGCCAGAGGCCGTTCATTAGCTAATGAACGGTTCCCGTAGCCAAAGTGTCTAATTGTGAGTCGCGCTTTGGCCAGAGGCCGTTCATTAGCTAATGAACGGTTCCCGCAGCCAAAGTGTCTAATTGTGAGTCGCGCTTTGGCCAGAGGCCGTTCATTAGCTAATGAACGGTTCCCGCAGCCAAAGTGTCTAATTGTGAGTCGCGCTTTGGCCAGAGGCCGTTCATTAGCTAATGAACGGTTCCCGCAGCCAAAGTGTCTAATTGTGAGTCGCGCTTTGGCCAGAGGCCGTTCATTAGCTAATGAACGGTTCCCGCAGCCAAAGTGTCTAATTGTGAGTCGCGCTTTGGCCAGAGGCCGTTCATTAGCTAATGAACGAGTTAAAAAAAAAACATACCTGCTTCTTGCCCAAAAAGTATTTGAAGTCGAACTTGTCCTCAGATCGAAAGCTGTTTTTTAGCAAGTCCTTCACGAAGAATTCCTTTCTATCTTTTTGCGACATACTGAAAATATTTTCGCGAAAAGACTGAATATCTGCGGATGAGAAAGATAGACAGCAGTGCGACTTGCAATTGCACTTAATTGTTTCTGCCATTGATATACTGTCAGCCTGCAAACGTCGCTGCTTAATACTAATTACGCCCGTATATTGTTTCTTGCGTATGTCGGATTCGTACGGTTTGCGCACGACAATCTGCTTGTTTACTTCACCATTTAAACAAACAAGAGGGTCTTCATTCCTCAAGTCCAAACTTGTCTCTGAAAATTCTGTATCAAGTCTGCTTTTTATCTCTTGTAAGTCAATTTCGCGCAAAGCGCGTGACCCGGAAACGCGTGAAGAATTAGAGCTAACTTCCGATCTACACGTCAAAGGCGCGTTCCAAAGAACCAATTGCGTATTCGCGCTCGGGGCTGTGCTTGGAATTGGCTCATGATTGAAAAAGTCAGCCCCTATTTCCATAGAATCTTCAATAACTATTCCCGGGCACGGTTTGCAGATAATCTCGCAACCTTCATCGAAAGGAATAGAAAACATATTTTCGTCAAAATTAGCCGTCATTAGCTTATGAAGCCGTTTTTACGTTCTAAAAATGATATAGACTTGCGAGTCAACCAAGAATTTCTATCTTACTGAATCGATCGATCCTCGATTTCAGCGCAAATGACACCAGGATATCTTAAAATCATATCCTTGATCTGAACAGACCGAATCAAAAAGCGACAGCGAATGTCATTTTTGATTAAAATTGACATCGATATTCGACATGTCATTTTTAGCCGCCAGAAATGACTTTTAATATTGTGCTAAAGTTACATCACTTTTTCAAAGTTCTTTCACACACACCCCTTTCACAGTTGACAGCCAATTTCTCTCATTTCGCAATGGCGACACTCGAAACATTTCAAGCACTGAGGGCTCAACATATTTTCCAGCTCTATCTTGGTAACAAGTGGAGCATTGTTAGAACCCTTGAAGCCGACGATCCTCCAGACAGTTTGCAATTAGTAGTGATTCACTCTGATGACCCTGCCGAGCAAAATGAAGAAATAATTTTTAGTTTTCCTAAGTTTACCTCTTCGACTGTACTCGGGGGTAGCCTCCTTCCTGAGAAACGCGTAGCGTACAGTATCATTGAGAACGAGACTCCAATTCTGTGTTTCGTCGCGTACAGAAACAGAAAGCTTACTGTGATCGAATTAGACAGCGCAAACTTTGAGGAAGCCTTAAGCCTTCCAAAGCACACAAATCGGCTTTTGGCTTTTCAAAGTTTGAAAACTAGAGCAGCTAGCAGAAGAAAATAAAAGCAAAGAATTCTATCTAGCGAGCTATGTAAACCAGGCGTGGAAAGCGTCGATTACAGCTCCTTTCTGGCAAAACAGGAGGCCAGCGCCAGTGATCGATGACATCGGACTTGCTGGCGAGATACCTGTTGTAGAGGCTTCGGTACGTCCCTTTCATGCCCTGAGCCCTGACCGGGGCGGAAAGCGTTCATTAGCTAATGAACGCCTTCCGCCTCGAACCGCGCGCCCTGAGCCCTGACCGGGGCGGAAGGCGTTCATTAGCTAATGAACAGTTTCCGCCTCGAACCGCGCGCCCTGAGCCCTGACCGGGGCGGAAGGCGTTCATTAGCTAATGAACGCCTTCCGCCTCGAACCGCGCGCCCTGAGCCTCGGGGCGGAAGGCGTTCATTAGCTAATGAACGCCTTCCGCCTTGAAATCTTCAATTTGACTTGCTGACACAGAGCCTTTCAGTAGTTTAGCGAGACCTTCAATGCTCGTGTGTTTCTGCTCTTGTGCTAGCAAGAGGGTTCTAATTTGTGTATCAGAATTGCACAGTTATTAGATTAGCAGTTTGGCCTTGTCACCCTGGCTCCTGCCCTAACACTTGCACTTTACATTTTCTGACTCTCCTAGTCAGTCACCACCCACAGTGCTGGGGTGGTGTGCTGAAATCTGTATAGGCAGCCCTGACCGGGAGTCCCGGTGCAGGCCCCTATGACAGACTCCTAGGACCAACACTGGACTGCTGACTGATTTGTAGGTTCGTGCTGTGACACACGCTGTGTCACAGGTAGGCTAGAATCCGAGACCGTCCGAGACCGTTCCGGGTATATCTAGCTTAGGGTTTATTTATCTAGAGAGTTTATCCAGACTGAGTACGGGACCATCTGATATCTGGTGTATTAGGATATTCCGGTATTATTTTACCGACACTTCACGCACTTTACGTGCGTCACAATTCAACTACACCGACAATTCCTTTGTGTTCTTCAACCTCTGGACGACAGCACCTGATCTGCAGCAAAAGTGGCTTACCTGACGCCTATTTTGACTTCACCGACGTTTTCCCCGCGAAATTCTACTACAATTTGACCTTTTCATCGTCTGATTTGGTTGATTTTACGAGATTTTACGTTTTTCAACGCAAACCCAAGCTTTGACCTTACGGATTTTACAGCCGCGGCTGAATGGCCTCTTTGCGCCAGCATGCGCGCATGTGCGCGCTGAGATCAGCACTTCACCTGCTTCGACAACGACAATTTACCACTGGTCACGACCTGGTGGTGCCTGGTGGTGCGTGTGCACCAGGCACCAAACACGACTCCGACAATTTCGACATCGGCGGGAACGAGTGCCTTGACTGTAACGACCTCGTCTCTTTACATTAATCGCTTTCTTTCACCGCATCCCATGACCGACGTGTGGTGGTGTCTGGTGGTGTTCTCGCCACCACCACCTCAACCGCTCAATCGACACCCTTGCACAGTGTTTCACGTTCCTTGTGTGCACTCCCTGCATTTTCCGCCTCCATCCTTCACACCCTCCTTGCACCGACTCATTTTATCCGGTGGTGCTAGACTGCTTGCAGCTTTGGCCTCGCTTGGGAGTGGGATGACCGCTTCTTATTTTGGCAGCGTTTGCCCTTACACATCAAGGACGCCGCCGCCAACAAATTGGAGCCTGCTTGTTCATTAATTTTAGCAGCCTGCCCCTGGCCTTCCAGGACGAGGACACTGACTGGCCAGCTTTCCGCTCTTCGCCCGTTTGGGTGCCGCACGTTGCAGGAGCTAGCGATGTGATTGGCATCCAACCCGAAACCCTAGATTGAAACCCTGAATTGGCACATCACGAGTTAGCTAGTGACTAGCAGAACATTGCATTTCTTCTAGCCGCCTGCCCGGGAGTACCGGCTGGCCCTGCAGTGCACCTCCCACCTTCGGGGTGAGGTGGTGTCATGGGAACACCGACTTTCATCCCCCATAAGGGGGGAGGTCAGTGGTGCCCTGTGTCACCCCTCGCCTGCTCGGATGTCACTTGCAGTGCCTGCTGTCTGCTCACCTCGTGTGTCCCGGTCCGCCAGCGTAAAGCCCGATCATCTTTCAGTATAATCCGACTTTAGACGAACCGAAACCCCTGCCTCACTGTGTTTTGTCACTTTTCAGAAGAGTATATATATCACTATATATCTACTTTCCTATAAGCCTGTTTAGTAATCTCTATCAGCTACATCAGATTGTCAAGATGAGTTCTGAATTTGTGAGATATACTGAGATATGCATTGAAGTGTGATCAAGTTTCTGAATCAACTGTCAAATGCATAAGTAGGAGATGAAGTTGCTCCAGCGATATGTGAGAGTGGATGGAGTGTGCTCAACAGTTACCAAATGTTATAATGAGCACAGTATCCTGCCTTCGGGTCTGGAGATATCTCCATTCAGCCCTACAGCATGTTGTCTTATCCTGCTCCCATAACTATCGCCATCTCTGACATTCCACACGCACATGTGTTTGTGGAATGGTATCTATGCATTATACATGAGATATATATTGTCAATCACATTGATCATTAACACTTGCTGATTTAGTGTAATGTTAATATATCTAGAACATGCACTGACATAAATACTAGTGTAAGTACTGTGATAAGTACTGTCGTGTATAGTTACTGTGTATACATACTATATGTTGTGTAAACATTGTGTACACTGTATGTTGTGTACTTACTGATTGAGTACACGTCTGAAGTAAATTGATATAAGTTAAGTTAGCTAGTTAGGTTAACTTAAGCATGCATGTGTGTCTGTATACCACTGGGCAGCATGTAACAAGCATGATATATATATATCAATATATTTAGTATACTGTAATCTTGTACATCGCATCATGATGGATGATGAGTTATGTCAGGGATATGACCGATGACATATGTGGCATACATGTCATACCGGTCATACATGGCATACCATGGCATGTCATGTCATATGTCATAATGACATACAGTCGTCGAGTATTGTCAGTACGGTCGACTATGACATGTACAGTCATATTGTCTGTCATCCACCTAAAGTGAGTGACATCTGTCATCGAGAGGCCAAGTGCATGGCATCAAGATGGCGAAGCAAGACAAGTCTTGAAGAACCGAAGTGTCCTGATAAGACGCGTCTTCGCTTCTAGCATGAAATGCACAGCATGCGAGCATCAAAGGCTATATCGACCAGCCGATGCGGGAAGTTCACCCAGTGCCCTCGGGTCCACAACCCGATGGTGGTAACGCATGAGATGTGTGAGGGCACTGGAAGTATATGAGGGGCATTGAGCTCAAGCAAGCACTTCTGGTCACCAGACTGCTGCACTCATACCCCACCATAATATTACTTTCGGCTGTTACTGTTCAATAGCAGCCGCGTCAACATAGCGTTCGCATAGCGAGCCCTGACAGTGGTATTCTCCGCTCAGGCGAAGAACGAGAACAAGTGTGTGCAGCAGACTTGACACACATTCGTATATTGATAAGTATACGGCGCGACAGAGTTCGCATATATAACGTCGAATATCTGCACATATACGTCAGCATTCGCTGCAATACATCGACAGCGAACGGAGTTGTGCAATAAATATCATCAGCGCGACCATATTCGCATTCAACAGCATTTCAGCAGTGAATATATTGCGACAAGGTGTGCGCACGAATGTACGAATCGTACATGTATGCTGTCAATAATCGCAGGAAATGGTACGATATGCGGGAATCATGCGCGTAAATGAAAAATGAGCGACAGTGTTCATGATTCGCATCAACTGCGAAAGCGATGTACATGATTCGCATCAACTGCGACAGCGACATTCGCATTCGTACTGTGCGACAAAGATGTGCGACAACGACATTCGCATTCGTACTGTGCGACAAAGATGTGCGACAGCGATGATCATACTTCACACCATGCGACGCAGATGCGCGGTGATCATATTTCATACCGTGCGACACAAATGTTCGATGAATATAGCTTGTGCAGTGCGACGCATACATCAGTATGCAGCGCGACATACATATGTATCACGCGCATACATAGTGTGCGATCTCGATGTTCGTACAAATTCGCACCAAGTGGACGCACACATGCTGCGCAGATGGACGCATGATAAAATGATGCCCAACAATACACACACATGCTGCGCAGAAATAGTATGTGCGATACCATACCATCATCAGTATACACACACGTGCTGCGCAGAAATAGTGTGTGCGACGCCATCATCATTATACACACACATGTTGTACATAGTGTGTGCGATATCGTCATCGTTATACAAATGCTGTGATGATATGCGAGTGACAGCCTGATCACATAAATCTAGCATACATATACACATGCATAAATCCACGCCTGATCACGATAACAGCTTGGCATGCACCAATACAGCCTGATCACGATAGCGGCTGTGCATTATTGTTATACATACCTATGATTTACTGTGACATCTTGCAAATCACATGTGTAACATGCTAGATCTTGCAAGTCCAGTTCTATATTGAAAATCCAAATAGTGTAAGATGCCAATCTCGATTGTTAAGACAGGAATTAGCTCAGTTGTCCATGACGGAGGATTTGGGATTGGACAACTGTTCTCCTGTTAATCAGAGATTGGATATGCATCGGAGCTACTTGTGAAAATATACCAATTAACTCATCATTCATCATGATGAGATGTACAGGATTGCAGCAGTATACGAGGTAGTTATAGCTGCCACGTCAGACTATATGCTCTGGACTGTGCCGGAGGCGCAGTCCAGAGAATATACGTCTGACGTGGCAGCTATAACTAGCTTGTCGCTCGCTCGTCTTCGACTGATCCTACGGTCGCACTGCTCGCTCAGACCCGAATGCTATTTCTTGCCACGTCACTATCATAACTTTTGAGCTCTGTTTCCAAATCCTTGATGCTGTTCGACATTTTGCTCTCTCCTCCCGAAATTTGGAAACGAAGCGACAGCATCGAGCATTTGGAAACAGCATCGAGCAGCCCGCGACAGTCCGCGACAGCCGATTCAGTCGCGTTTTTTGCGCGGTTCGGCACGATTGTTCTCTTTTGGCGACCTTTGGCATGAATCGGCTCTCATAATAAGCTTCCCTTGTGCGAAGGTGGGATAAGACGAATGGCGTTCCCACGGTGGTAGGGGCGGGGTTGGGGAGAGAACACCATCCTTCCTACCTGACGCTTTTTGGCAGGGCCCGTACCATGTGCACCCACTATCGGGAAAGCCAATCAGAACATGCCAGCTCAAAGATGCCATTGCAATACGACTTTTGTAAGTGCACAAATGGCAAAACACCATTGGTTGTCGATGACGAGCGAGCGACAATAACTATATTGATATACATCATACTTGTTATATGCTGTCCAGTGGTATACAGACAAACCTGTATGATTAATCTATACCAATTTACTTAAGTGTACTCAATCAGTAACGGTACATGTACAATATATAGTCACTGTGTATACCATCTGATAGGATCACATCAGAGTATACCACCACTGTAAAACTATATATAACAGTACTCACACTAATATTTATGTTAATGCATGTTGAACATATACTGACATTACACTGAGTCAGTAAGTGTATATGATCGATGTATAATATCAATATCCCATGTATGATGCATAGATACCATCTCACAAACACATGTGCGTGTGGGATGTCAGTGATGGCGATAGATAAGGGAGCAGGATCATACCACATGCTGAAGAGCTGGATGGAGAATATCTCCAGACCCGAAGGCAATATACAGTACTAAAAAAACAGCTGGTCACTGTTGAGTACTGTCCATGCCCTTTCATTCTATCGCTGGAGCAACACCACCATCTACTATGCATTTTGACAGTTGATTCTGAACCTGATCACTTCAATGCATATCTTAGTAAATCTCACAGATCAGAATTTATCTTGACACTGATATAGCTGATAGGGGTTAACTAAACAGACACTGCTCTGATTATTGTTCAAGCAGCGTTCTGATTTACTTGGAAGCGAATGGTCCTCCACAGTGGCTTGCAATCAGCACCCATAAAATCTGGCACTGGGCCGATCTGCTCCTGCGATTCGGACCTGTGCGTGAATGGTGGATGTATGCCTCCGAGTCCATGAATGGCAAGCTAGCTAGGTGGGTGAAGAACAATGCGTTCCCCGTGGCAAGCATCATGAACGGCTATCTAATACGGATCGGCCAAGTGGCCATGACGCTCCACCTCTCCCTCTTCACAACTGTCAGAGTCATCGTAATACCCAAGGGGGTACTGCGATTCATCTCCATCACTACTTTCCCGCTCCTCAAAATGCTGGTCCCCAGAGCCCATATAGGGAGGCGTTACAAGAGGGGGCGCATGAACGTAATGAACTTCTGTGCGCACAGGAGGGGCCTGTGTCACAATGTCTCTTGCCCTAGCAATACTAGGCAAGGGTCTCGTGGTCGAAATCTGAGTTGAAACTGACTTTGTGGAAAGAATTGCGGGCGCATTCCCAACGCCTGTCTCACACAGCGAAACCCCTGGGGTCGGGGGGGACCCCTTCGCAGCCCCCGACAGGGTCTTCCCCCCCCTTGCGATCTCAGCTTCGCCACATCCCTGCCACCCCTCAGACAGTCGTTCCCACGTCCGCGCTCAGTTGTCACCATTTTCCCCCACTCCGCAACACCGCTTTTCCCCAAGTGCGCCCGTGTGCTAGTTATACCAGGCGACATATAATTTATACCAGCCACACCACCGCCCCGATTTCACGCTCAGATACCACCAGCAATCCACGTCAGCCCGATGTAAATCTTGCTTCAGCAAGCCACCAGGAAAGCAGATGCCAGCACCTACGTCCGAAGGCAAGCCTTTCTGACCGCTACCCTTACAGGAGCAAATCTCACAGGCCCTTTCCCTTTCGCGAGTCGAAACTCCGTGAAACCCGCGATCAGTGTGGCGCCCCTCAGACAACCCCTTCCTCACAATCAGTTATTCGCCCGATGACGCTTGTCACGCATCTAAATTATACCCAAAACACGCCAATGCGGTACAGTACGACGCGTCACGACAACAGCACCCTCGCACAGCAGCCACGGGCGCCACCCATGGCGTATCAGCCGTTACATCAACCCAAAACACCCCAGTCAGTTATTCAGCAGCACGACAGCCACGTCACCCCGTACAACAACAACGCCAAACTCGAACTACATTCGCTCAGACCTATTTCCTGTTCTACAAAATGCTTTCTCTCTGAACTGCTCCCGCTCGCACGAACTGGGCGACAGTCCACCGGGCGTGGCGCGACATCCGCCGGGCCAGGCTGAGCCCATCCACGGCCTCGTGAAGATCAAGGAATATCACAGGCACCACAGCGCCTCATCCGCGCCACGTGGACGAAGTCTCCGGCTCGCCGCACCGGATCACCGCTGGCACCTGCAACACCAACAAGTACAACGCGAAGCACTGCGCCGCGCCCCAAGCGCGGAAGTTCACGGCAACTCGATATGGACGCACCACATGTGACACCACGTCACGACAGCAGCCAGCGTCAGAATGTAGTATCTCAAGAGTCACCAACGGGATGTAGCATTTGGCGACAGTTCAAATGAGGAAGCAGATCGCTGATTGGAGAAGGCGAAACATCGCGAACCGAGAAGACACAAAACGCCTAGCTGCAGCTGTAGGAAAAGAGCTCTTAAAGAGAATAGAGACGATTTCAAAACATTCTGCAGATAACTCTGAACCTTTCAAAATCATCTTGGCCTTGCGTAAATTTGTATCGAATATATATTTCCTCGCTGAATTCACAGCGACGTTGCAAATCCCCACGCACTCAGCGCCCTTTTGAATCAGTCAGGGACAGTTTGTCTGATACGCGCTCCGCACGTAGCGCATAGCCCGAATTCAGTGACCCCCGAACTCGCAACCTCGCTCTCGCAGCCACACCGGCTAGGCGTAGATCCACACTCGCATAACGGAAGGCGAATCCGCAACACTAAAGGCCGCAGCTCCGCGCAGTTGAGGTAAGCCCGAGACACCGTGTGCTAGGTGAACGCTTTCCGTGTTTTCTTGCAAGGAACGGACAGTCGTGCAGGGACCCGCTATGCACCCAAGGAGCCTGGAACACCTCTGAATTCACCTCCCGACAATAAACAGGCGCGCAAAAGTGTACCCTGAATTCATGCGTGCGTGCGTGCGTTTGCGGTATGTGTGCGTGCCGCAGCTCAGCCTTAGCTTCACTCACTAACGCCGCTGCTGCTTTCTTCTCCGTGTCCGTACGAAGACATCGTCTTCGTCGTTTACGACCACTTTTCTTTACCAAGTTCCCGAGGGAATTCTCAGGTGAGGCGCGATAGTTCGCACTCCCGTGAATTCCCACCCTGAGAGTGTTGAGAAGGTGCACGGCGACGCCGAGACGGCCAGCGGCTTTCCGTTTTAAAAACCCGAATTCAGCACAAGCTCGGAAAGTCAGCACGCTCGGCTAAGCTCGGCTACTTCAGACGACGTCACAGCTCAACACCTCTGACGACTTTTCAGACTCCAGAGAAGCGACTGCTCCTCTTTCCGGACCCCGTTTTGGCCGTTTTCAAGTGTGCATTCACGCGCGTTCCGGCTGTATGACTGCCGAGTGGATTCACCACACTCTATCTCTGCCCGGACACCATGAATTCTCAAACCTTGTCCAACTCAGTGCTTTCGCTGTTGCGGCCTGAGCCGGCCCCGTGAATTCAGCGCCGACAGCCGCTACCTGCTTTGGGCATTCCCACTCGGGCTGGTTGGCCCAGCTCGGGGGCTGAATTCAACCTTTTCAGCCAGCCCGAGCGAGCTGTGAATTTAGTCTCTGCTGGCCTCTGGACCTTGGTATCCTTTTTGAAGCCGAGCCCAGCAGCCCGTTCGGCCTTCGTTGCGTAGTTCTTGAGCCCGAGTTGCCCATTTTCGCCTTCCCCTTTGAGGACTCCACGCTGACCAGGCACCTTTTCGTCAGGTTGCCCGTCAGAACCTTTGGGGATGCTCACCAGCCCCGTGCACGTTCGAAATTCCCAGAATAGGGCCTTTTCCATGATTCTGCTCGGTTTCCTGAACCTTTCACTTTCCATTGATTTTGAAAAACCTCTCTGAGTTCTTCGCTGAATCCCACCCCGTCACTAGCACGGGGCAGCTCTGACGTTCCCACTGGGAATTCACGTCGCGCGCCGCGTCAGAGTAGCATGACCAACCAGCGCCGCGTCAACGAACTGTTTCGTCGCACACGCTGCCGGCGAAGCCCCGCGCCCTGCTTGAGCGCTTGCATCATATGCATGGCCCCTGTCCCCGCGTGGCAGCGCTGCGCGTCTCACGTCCTGCGGTGTCCCTGCCTGAAGGGACGGCGTATTTGCCACTCGCGCTGCCTGTCCACGTGGCTGACACACAATAGCTCGTGCCCACTCTGCCGACGTCCCCCACGACTCCGCCAGACGCACATTTCGGAGCACTTCGCCCTTCACCCCGTGACTTGGGCAATTCAAGATTTTTGACACCCCTGTGGCAGCAGTGACGCGCAGCATCAGCAGAGCCGTTCGCGCCTTGCCTCACAACTCACCCTGCTCCCCCTCCCATGCCGGCCTCGTGCAGTGGCCAGCAGCGCATACCACGTCCAGTGGGGCGCAACCACTCCTGAAGATTTCAGGCTTCGACCGCGTGCAGTGGTCAGATCGCGTGCAGTGGTCAGAACAGCCTTCCCCCTCCCATGCCAGCCGCGTGCAGTGGCCAGCAGCGCGTACCACGTCCAGTGGAGCGCAACCACTCCTGAAAATATCAGGCTTCGACCGCGTGCAGTGGTCAGATCGCGTGCAGTGGTCAGAACAGCCTTCCCCCTCCCATGCCGGCCTCGTGCAGTGGCCAGCAGCGCATACCACGTCCAGTGGGGCGCAACCACTCCTGAAGATTTCAGGCTTCGACCGCGTGCAGTGGTCAGATCGCGTGCAGTGGTCAGAACAGCTCTCCCCCTCCTATGCCAGCCGCGTGCAGTGGCCAGCAGCGCGTACCACGTCCAGTGGTGCGCCACCACTCCTGAAAATTTCAGGCTTTGACCGCGTGCAGTGGTCAGATCACGTGCAGTGGTCAGCAACAGCGTGCCACGTCCAGTGGAACGCAACCACTCCTGAACATTTCAGGATCTTAATTGGTGACGGCAGCCAACCCCAACAACCACATGACAAGTGGGACTGCCGTTCCACACGCCCCCTGCTTAAGGGGTGAGGTCTGCGTGTGCAGGCGTCAAACCATCAACATGTCCTCCAAACCAAAATCACTACCAGTCGTCACCAAGGCCAACATGTCCAACGGCGATTTCACCGATCTGGCCAATGAGCTCAGTGCCTTCGTCAGCAACCTCGTGTTCGAAAAGAACGCGAACCGCGACGATGAGCTCACGCGCGCCGAGATCAACAAACTCAAGGGCAAGCTGTTCGGCTCCTTGCCCGCCATCTTCAACAGCACGGAGGCCGCCACCCGCGTCATCAGTCGGTTCGTGCTGACGCCAAACAGCGAAAGCAAGACGCTGCCTCAGCTGATTATGGAGGAGACCGAGTCGTACCCGCCACAGACTGGATACATGTGCGAGCCCATTACGTTTCCCCGGGAAGACCACTTCCAGGTGCTGACCGGCCAGGACATCGACTGGGACGCCGCATGGCGCGTGCTCTTCTTCCTGCTGAGGCTGAAGTGCGCCGACCTGTCAGCCGAGGCCGCCCAAGACGAGATCAAAAACTTGAAGATGTTGGCTGGCGAGGACCCGAACGCCCTCAGGGACCGCCTGGTGGGGCTCGTGGAGCGAGTCAACTTGCCCCACGATTCCACGTCAAAGGTAATCAGCCTGCAGACGGCCGGTCTGTTTATGCTTCAAGCCCTGCCCGAGCACCTCGCGGGCATCGTCCGAGAACGTTTCAGCAAGGCCATGAACGTGACCGACGAGCACGCACTCACCGAGGTGACCGACGTGGCGCAAGACGTGCACACCAAGCTGAAGAGTCTGGAAACGAAGATCATGAAGGCGAACCTCGAGCAGGAGAACCTGATCCAGTACGTGGGGGCATACGCGGAGGGACCCACCAAGTCCACCTTGGCCAGCATGCTGATCACCGGCCAGCACAAGCACAACTTCGGAGTGCCGACGCCGCCGGTGATCCCACCGCGCACCTCCACCACCAGGAGCGACAGCACTCGCCCACGCTTGCCAGCCCCGCGGCCCGCAGGCAGCAACTTCGACCCATCCAGCCTCAACCCCGCTGGGCGGAAACTCCTTGGGCAGCTCACGCTCCCGGCTTCAGCATCCTCCTTCAGCACGGAGCCCGCAGCAGCCACGACCCGCACGGTGCCCGGCGTGTGCAGCGAGAACCTCGGTGGGCCCACCGACAACGACTGCACCTTCTGCCACCGACCCTTGCACCTTTTTCATCACGCTACGCTGCCCTGCCACATAAGCGGCAAAACTACCTTGTATGACTCCTGGGTCAACCAGGGTAAGATGCCCAGCGTTTTGCGACACCTGATGAACCAGCTGATCGTAAACTACGACCGCGTCGCCAAGGGCCTAAAACCGCTAACCAAGACGGAGTTCGACCAGCAGTACGGCGGCAAGGATAGCAACCCCTACCCCACCAACCACGCTGCCCCCACTGGCGACACCCCCGCATGGCACGCCCAGTCCTACGACTACCACAGCGTGCCACCCCCCACGCGGCTGCCCCCGGGGCTGCACGTTCACGCACAGCACACCCACCACGCTGGGCAGCACAGCCCCAGCAATACGTACCCCGCCCAACGACGCAGCATCAGCGGACACCATCGTGCACTTCCACTCGTACGCTGCCATCATGAAGCACGGCAACCCCTTTCTGAGGGGCACGCCCGACCCCACCGCCAACGCGACCCCCGCTCCCCACGACGAGGGAGCACCGCAGGCGCCCGATCATCACGAAGACCCCGTCAGCCCCACTCCAACCCACTACTGGTATTCCCCTGCCAGCCCTGCGCCCGACAGCCCCCCTCACTCACCCAGGAGGCCAGGCCCGGACAGCCCTCCATATTCCCCCACCAGCCCTTCATTGTCACCCACCAGCCCCCCATATTCTCCCGACAGCCCAGCCCCTGACGACATCCCTGAACACTACCCCGACCGCTACCCCGAGGATTACCCCAGCAGTCCCAAGAGCCCCTCTCCATCGCCCGACAGCCCCATCATCACGCGGCACCTGGTCACCCAGGCTCCAGACAGCCCACCACCCTCGCCTCCCCTCGATAACGACGTTGCCGACGCTATGTCGCCACCGACCTTAACGCAAGAACGGCGCGTGGCTTGTGAGAAGGCTGCCCTGTCTAACGCCCTACGCCGCCACGTTCCCTCCGGCGACGCCCCCGTGAACACCTTTGATATCGCATACGCAGTCATTCACTTCGAGTGGGCGGAGTACCCCATGGGGCCCGACGGCAAGCCAATGAGAATTGGCAACACCCGGGTATGACACTACGACTTGGCCCACGACCAGCACGGACTCCCAACATGCTGCATGTCACACCGCGAGCGCCCCGAAAACTGGCTGCCACCCAGCGGCGTCATCGACCTCGTGAGCAGCGACGACGACCGTGACAGTGATAAGGACGACGACTGCCCAGACATGGAGTCGGGGGATGACAGCGACGAGGACGAAATTCCCCTCGACTACGACACCGAAGGCTACGACGAAAGCACAACCAACGACGACGCATCAGGTCCCCCCACTGCACCCTACCAGGAGGCACTGCATCCCATCCACCACCACTCCTACATGGCCCGCAGCATGGTTAACCACCGACACATCCCTGCGTCATTCCGCCGCGTGGGCAGCCCGCCGCCGCCCACACCCGCAGCTCCCGCCGTCGTACGAGGCAGAGAGGAACACATCCCCGATCGACCCTCTGCCGCCTCCGCGATGGTGCTCATGAAGACCAACGATTGGATGGAGGAGGACCACGACAACCCCCCTCAGAGCCTCTCCGCGGCCATGTCCACCACCACGGCCAACCACCAGCAAGTACCCCCAGCGGAGCTGCAGCGCCTTACCAGCAAGGCGTTTGAGGAAATGAGCCCGGACATGAACAAGTGGTTCACGCGCACAGCCGTGTGTTACACCCTCTGCAACGACGACCCGAAGAAATCCATCCTCGTCATGAGCCAGCGCACGGGGCAATACCTGACCCTGTCCGTCATGATCGTGGACACCGGCTCAATGCTGTTCGTGATGAACAAGGTGCACCAGGAGACCCTGGGCCTCAAGGTGCACTCCAGCACGGCCACCGTGGACACCAGCATGGGCAGCGGTGGGACACAGCAGCACCGCCAGTGGGGCACTGGGGAGCTGATGCTCGTCATCGCCCCCGGCACCTCCAACGAAATGGTGCTGGCCGACGTGACCGGCATCAGCCCATCATCCCACGTGAGCTTTGACGTCTTGCTGTCCGTAGATATTCTGCACGCCATGTCCGCTGGGGTGCTGCCCGCCACCCCGGGGCGCGGAGCAGCACTGGCATACCACCCCCACAACCAGCGCGGCGACTTCGAGCGCAAGGCCTATCTGCCCCTCAAAGTGTTCAAAGACCACCACGCCGCGCCGAGGCCCGCAGCACAATTCGGGGGGGGGAGCAGAGTGGACAGCCCACCTGGACAACATGGCAGCCGTCCGAGCCAGCCCACGCCACCCGTGGACGCCCGCCGCCCAGCCAGCCGTTTCCGGCCAGCCCTGATGGCACTCCTCGCCTTCATCCTCCTGGCCTCTTTCATCAACCCCACTCAGGCCCACGACGAGGGTTCCAGCTGCAGCGAAGTCTCCTCCTGCAGCGCCACTGCACCCCTGCTGACCGTCATCGGAATGAGTGGCGCGGTCGCCTGCGTCATGGCAGCCTTCTTCAAGTGGCACGAGCACCAGCAGAGCCTGCCCACTCGCCTGGCCGTTCGCCCATTTCAAGACCGGCCCACCGCTGACCCTGGTCACCCTCGCACCTTGGCACGAGACCACTCAAGAAACGGCATGCCCTTTCTGCAACAGGGGAGCATGCCAAGGCGTCACCGACCCCAGGCCTGCCACCTGAGCGGTGGCACTGGACTCTACGCCCGGTGGGTCAGCGACGGCAAAGTCCCCTCCCACCTGATGCCCCTCCTCATGCTCGTCGTCAACACCAGCCGAACCGCCTCCGGCCAGGCACCACAGACGCGCATGTCCTTCCGCCAACAGTACGGGAACCTCCACCCCAGCAGTGACACCCCCGAAACACCCAACCCCGCCGTCCTGAGCCCACCGATCCCAACTCCCTCCCCTCACCCCACAAACACACCAGCCCCGCAACCCATTACTCCCCTCCACCACGAACCTTGCCCCAGCGACCGGTGCGACATCTGCCACGAACCCCTTCGACCATATCACCACCCCAGACTGCCCTGCCATATCACCGGCAACACCTCCATGTACGACAAATGGATCACCCAGCCGCCAGTACCCAACAGGGCGGGTAGCCTTCGATGCAAGATGCCCATCGCACTGAGGAAGTTCAGATGATCATCAACCACGACCGCCTCAACCGCAACGAGCCCCCGCTCACGCGCACCGAATACCTGCTGCTTTTCCCAATCCGCGGCCCGCGCCCTCTCCCAGAGCCATCTCCCACCCAAAACCGCGTACCCCTCGGGCACCACGCGACGCCAAGTGACACGCCCCCGAGTCACGCCCATACCGTCGCCACCGTCACCGACCTTCCCGCCAACCACAATGAAGCCAATGTCAGCGCACCCACAGTATCTCCCACAACAACCCCCGCAATGGCAGCTGTCAGCCCCACCCTCAGCACGACGATTCTGGAGTGGGCCAAGCGCCTCTACGCCAACAAAATGGGAGCAGCAACAACGACACCGCCAATTCCCACAACAGACGCCCCTGGATGCTCTTGCCTCCTCATGGAAATCGGCTTCCCCGGCTACGTCTGTCCCGCACATCCCACCAACGACGACCCCACAGCCCCACAGCGCCCACCCAAAACAACGCGCTTGCCCACCCCCGACAGGGAAGCCTGCCCTCCACGAGCCGAAGCGCGACGAGCCTCGACCCCAAAGTGGGCAGCCATGATCGCGTGCGCCATCGTCCTCATGGCCACCCTGCCCGCCGCTACCGCCGCCACGACGATGGAGTCCAACATCGGCCACACAGGGGTGCCCGACACCCATTCGTCGGTCAGCGCCATGAGCCTCACAGCACTGGCCACCACGCTCGGGCTCACAGCAGTCCTCGCAGCCATATTTTGGGCCAGAACACAACGCAAAAATCACAGCCCACACACTCCTCGTCCCTCAACCACCCGTGACGCCACCACAATCCACCACCACCACCACGACGCAACAACCCACCACCACCATCACCACCACGACCACCATCCCAAACACCACAACGAACAACTCACCACCACCGCCAACCCCACAGCGACCACAGCACGTGCATCACCACAGATCATCCAATCCTCCAACCCCCACTCATACTTCACAGCAAGCGGTCGCCCCCACATTTCCACCTCCTCCACACCCGACACCACCTCCACCACACCTTCCAACCCTTTCAGGGACGACACACTCCCACCCCAAGAAGATCCCGATGCCTCACACCGCCTCCCCGACCATATCCCGCGGGTGCTGCACACACGCCCCAATGACCGGGAAAACACCCATCCCAATCCACCAGCCACCGCTCCAACCCCCCGCAACTACCGACGCACCCCACCCGACTCACCACCAGCGCGCCCGCTGCGCAACACCGCACGCAACAGCGATTGTCCATTCTGTGGGATCACCATCAACCGCCCATACCACCGCTTCCTCCCCGACCGCTGCGCGGTATCAGGAGCGCGAAACGATCTTGTGCTGCGTGGCTACTCCCCGTGCCGAATCCTGCAAGGAGACACACGTCCAGAGAATGTTGCACTCGTGCGCGACGCCACCGCCCTCATGTACATCAACACCGTCAAAGTTACAAATGGGTTCCGGCCACTGTCATTACGGCGGTTCAGGGCAAACGGCTCACAATGGGCAGCTACAGCACACACTCAAATCGCCCCGCCCACCACCCCAACACGCACTACCGACCACAACTACGCACGCGGAGTGCCCACCCGCGTAGGCAGCCATTCAACCCCTGCACAAAACTCTCAACAAACGCGCAACAACCAACCCATTCCCGTCGCATCACCCGCCCCTCCCAATGTGCGTTACCGCCCTGCCCCTCAAGCGGTGCAAGCCCCCCGCCGCAGACCCCGATCGTCCACCATTCCACTGCACATCTGGCTAGCAACCGCCATGATGTGCGTTTTCTCCCTCGCAAGCCCCACCACGGCACTGACATCCCCCAACGTCGTCAGCGACACCCCAGCGTCTCCATCCCCCTTCTTCATACTGCCATCAACGTCGGTCGAGCCACAGCCTCTCCTCCCATTGCTGGGGGGGGGAAATAATACGTCACCAAAAACAACAGACACAGACTGGGCAATCTGGACCACTAGACCTTTTTTTTCTCAAATGCTCAAGACGCCCACCCCAGCAGCAACCACCCGGCCCGGCTGCCACCACGCCACAACCGCCCCAACCAACCCCGCAGACAGGTGGAATGACGGGTCACAACTCGCCACCACGCGGCTGGGGCTTGGCGCAGCCCCTCACACACAGACACTCACAACCGTGGCCAAAACCACAACCCGGTCACCGACACCACGCACCTTCAACAACATCATCACAGTGGGGCTTGTCACAACCGCCACCATGTGGGCCAAAGGGTTCGGCACGGAAAGCGTAGTGTGGGCCAGCATGTACACCTTCGCCTCCGTCACGCCCTGCCTGTGGGCACCCGGCGCATGGTGCCTGGAACACACCGCTGCCGTCACGATCGCCGCAACAGCAGGGGCGGCCGCTTTGGCAACACAGGGAATGGCATCCTGGGCCGTTGGGGTGCTGGTGACCCAGTGGTTCGGATCGGCAACAGTACACTACGCGTCGGTCGGCATTCTGCTCCTGGAGGCGACATGGCGGGCAGTGCGGAGGTTCTCCCCGAACCTCCCCCTGCTGTTATGACTCGTGGAGCGGTCCCTTAGCGCCCGGATGAGGTGGGCACTCATCCAGGCCTGGGGCCCAGTGCCCAAGTCCGCTGGAAGGCGCAACCGGCGGGCTCAGCAACAGGCTAAAGCAGTGCTGCAACTCCTTGCCCGCACCTGGGTGCAGCGAGTGTGCGTACGGCTTGGCTGCGCACTAGCCGCCTGGACTACCTTTACGACGGTCCAGACCAACAGCGTAGGACACGTGCTCGTGAAGGTGGCGTGTCTGGTGGCAACAGAAGCATGGAGGAGCGTGCCAAACTGGTGCGTTGCGGCCGCAGCGACAGCCGGGGCAATGCACGCGTGGACACAGTTCCGTCTGGCCAACACCAACGCCATCATGCGATTCATCATTCTCAACCCAAAGTGTGAGGACCCCCCACAGCCGCTTCAAACGCGCCAGCAAGCGGAATAAACGGCAAGGCCGAGGGGCGCCATCCTCCCACAATCTACGGCGCAGAGCCAGCCTCAGGAGGGCAAAAAGCCGACGCCACGCCCGCAGGGGCCGCAAGCGACGCAAAAAGCCGCGGCAGCGCCACCAGGCGCAAGCATTCGCCACGCAGGCCGGCGAGGTGGACAGCGCCATGCCTCTCGGCCGAGAAGACGACGTCGAGGCACTACACGCCCGTGATGAAGAGCTGGACGTCATCATGGGGCCTCAAGCAGGCTTCAACGGCGAGGGCGCATGGACCGACGAAGAATGGCAGGACCTACGTAGCCTCTTGCGTCGCGAGAAAAGCTTCATGGCCACCACCGCCACCGACCTGCCTGGATACACGGGAGAGATCGCGGCAAATTTGACATCCCCTTCAAAGACGAGTCCGCCTCGCACTACCAGAAGCCCCGGCGATTCTCTCCAGCCGAGCGAAAACTGATCGATGAACACTTCAACAAGCTGCTGGCTGACGGCACAATCGAAAAAGCCCCAAAATACTGCGAAAACACCTGCAACGTCGTCGTGGCCATGAAGAAGGCCCTGGATGGCTCCTGGTCGGACAAGCG
Source organism: Cymbomonas tetramitiformis (assembly GCA_001247695.2). Lineage (NCBI taxonomy): Eukaryota > Viridiplantae > Chlorophyta > Pyramimonadophyceae > Pyramimonadales > Pyramimonadaceae > Cymbomonas > Cymbomonas tetramitiformis. The sequence continues at coordinate 2,705 of LGRX02010325.1, read as the reverse complement.
CGTGGCGCTAGACCTGCGAGGGATCAACGAATTGTCACTCAGAGACCGCACGCCTCCACGGCTGCCCGAGGACCTGTTTCACGACATCGGCCGCGACCAGTACATGACCAAGCTGGACCTGCGCAGCGGATTTCACCAGATCGTCCTGACCGACGACGCGTCACTCAAGACATGCTTTTGGTGGGCGCGAGACGGCGCCGCTCCCGAACAGTACGTCTACAAGCGCATGCCCTTCGGCGGGCAGCGCGAACAGCACCGCCATGTTTGGACGGGTGATCGAGCACGAACTGCGCGGACTCAGCTGCGCCAAGGTGTACTGCGACGACATCCTAGTGACCTCGCCCACCGCCCGCCAGCACCTGGCCGACCTGGAGGCAGTCATGCAGCGCCTAGGCAAAGTGGGACTGCGCGGTCACCCAGGCAAGTCGGTTTTCGCTGCCGGCGGGTGTGAGTTTTTGGGTTTCCTGCTGCGGCCCGGCAGGCTGTCGCCTCACCAGGCGAAAGTGGCCGCCCTGCTCGAACTACCCACACCCAAAGACGTCCGAGGCGTCCGGGCCATATTAGGCTTCATGAATTTCTACCGAATCATGGCCGCGCGCATCGGCAAAGAAGACTACTCGTCACTGGCATGGCCACTGAACTGCCTACTGAGAAAAGGCAACGAGAACGTCAAGGATCTTTGGGGCAAGGAGCACGACGACGCGCTGGCCCGGCTCAAGGAGCGGCTCACCGAGCCTGGCGTGGTCATACACGCCTACGACCCAAGCCGGCCACTGTACCTTATGACCGACTGGTCCGGGGTTGGCATCTCTGCCATATTAGGGCAGAAGGACGACGAGGATCGCGACGTCATCATCGCAGCCACCAGCCGCTCCCTCTCCCGGTCGGAAGTGCGCTACAGCAGCTTCTATGGGGAAGCCCTTGCGGCCGTGTATGGCGTAAGATCTTTCCGACACTACCTCCATGGCGTCAAGTTCACCTTGATCACCGACCACAAGCCGCTAACGTGGCTGCGCTCCTCGCAATCCCTGACCGGCATGCACCTGCGATGGCAGGTTTTTCTGCAGGAGTTCGAGTACGACATCGTGCACAGGGCTGGGAGCAGCCACACCAACGCTGACGTGCTATCTCGATACCCGAGAAAGTCGTCCGTGGACCCCACCGGAGCCAGTCTGGACCCCACTGAGGAGGAAGCCGCGCTACCGACAGCAGGTGCTTTCGCCTGCCTCTGCGCGCGACACCCCCGCGTCCTGGAGGAGAGCACGCAGGACGTCTCCCCCATAGCATCGTGGCAATACGAGAGCCATGTGGGCAGGCTGCCAGACGACCCCTGCACAAGCCACGACCTGGTCAGCCACCACCTGGGGGAGCATTGGTCCATGCACATTGACGCCGAGGACCACGATGCCCGCGACGACGACGCAATGACGCTCTGGGAAGAGGCGTGCGGTTGGGTGGAGGCATACCTAAGCAACAGAAGGCACACCCCCATTACTCGGGTGCTGTGCGGCGAGTGTGCGGATGGGCAAGCGACCAGCCTAAACACGCGCCCCCTCCCCCAGCGGACCGTGTCCCACCTGCACGACGAAGGAGCCGTGGTCATCGATCTCTGCGCAGGCCTGTGTTCGGGTCTGGAGGCCTGGCTCATCGCAGGAGGCAAAGTCACCAAATACGTTTACTGCGACAATAACGCGAAAAGTCGGCAGGTCGCCAAACATCGGTTGGTGCAGCTGCACAACCGATTCCCGCAGCAACTCCCTCTGGAAGCCCTCCACGACGCCTTCACCTCCGTGCCCCAAGATCTCAGACGAATTTCACGAAACGACCTCCTCTCCCTCACCAGCGAGGGTCCGTACATCTTCGCCGTAGTGGGCACAGAATGCCAGGACCTCTCTGCGGCTGGTTCCCTGCAAGGGTTGAAAGGGCGGCACTCGTCAGTTCTGTACGACGTTGTGCGCGTGCTGGGGCAGCTGCAACTCCTGGCGGGGCACGACAAGTTCGCGTACATGATCGAGTGCGTGGCGGCGCAGCACAACATCAACAGCCGCGAGGTCCGCGACGTCATGCATCCCCTCATGTGCTCCATGATTGGCATGCCCATCACCATCGACGCAGCACGCATGGGGGCGCGTGCGCACCGCTTGCGAAATTATTGGACGAACATGGCCGGGTACGTGGACGCGCAATCCGTATTGGACACCGTGGAGCGAGACCCATGCCGCCTCGTAAGGGACATCCTGGACCCCGGCCGCACCGAGCAAGACGCTGCAGACGACACCGCTTCCGGCCACTACCCCTGCAACGCGCGCGGAGAGCCCATGAGGGCGTGGCCCACCATGATGTCCTTCCCAGACTCCTACCAGTTCAGGGACGGAAGAAAGGGCACCGTCTGGGATCACGCCACACAACAGTGGGAGCCGCCCACACCCGAAGAAAAGGAGCGCGCCATGGGGTTCCAGACCGGAGCCACACAAGCGCCCGGCGTCTCAGCGCGCGAGCGAGGTGAGATGCTGGGCAGAGCCTTCGACGTCCGATGCGTGTCCCGCCTTCTGGCCGTATGCTACCTGCTCAACCGAGCGGAAGCCCCGCGGGTGCAAGTTGAGTCAAGACACTCCATCGCCGAGCACGCCACGCCCAAGGTCTCCTCCCTTCACTGCGAGGGGGAGGAGAGGCCACCTGAAGAACCCCCGGAAGCCGTCGTGACC
>LGRX02010324.1:0-23780 GCA_001247695.2 Cymbomonas tetramitiformis | reverse complement strand
TGTAATAAAAAACGATGACATTTATTTAGGTTATCATCCTGAAAATTTACAAAAAGCTATCGAAAAAATAGCTCAAAGTGAAAAATTAAAAGAACATGGATTTATTAAAAGTATTACTCTCTTTGTCCACACCATTAAAGCTATTAAAGGGGGTTCGGCGAATCCACAATCGAGAAATAAAGAAGAACGATTCAAAAAGAAAAGTTGTATTACATTGAACAACAATAATAATCAATGTTTTGATATTTCTCTAGCTATTTTGCAACATTTACATTGTAAAGAAACCAACAAAACATTTTGGAAAACACTAACTCACGCAAAAAGACCACAAACACGGACAAAATTAGGAAATGAAATAAGAAAATTAGTCGGTATCGACCCTCATAAGCAAATTGATGTTTTGAGAGACACTCCAATATATGAGAAAGCATTAAATGCACATATTGTCGTTTATCAAGAGCATAATGTTGTTGGACAACGTAAAGTTTATCCTAGTGGTGACAATCAAATATTTGATGATGACAAAAATGTATACTTTATATGTTATGACGCTGAACAAGAACATTATGAACCAATTACCAACATCGTTGCATTTTTAGATACTCGTTCAAAATTATGTCCACGGTGCTTTAGTACTAAATGTATGTTTAAAGATAAGAAAAATCAATACAACAAAAAATTAGTGAATAAATATATATTGTAAGAAGTGTGAACGATGGTTTTTTAATAATGATTGTTATAACCACCATCTAAAATCTACATGTGACAAAATACATTATTGCAAGGAATGTCACACACAATATGAAACCAAAATTAAACATATATGTGGTCATTCAACATGTAAGAATTGTGAGGAATATTGCGACTTGAATCATCATCAATGTTATATTCAACAAGTAAATAAAAAGAACCCAATTGAAAAACTAGCCTTTTTCGATTTTGAATGTACTCAAGAGACAAAGTATTTGAATGAAAAAACTAAAGAGTTTCACTATAAACATCATATGAATTTAGCAATTACTCAATATTTAGATGACACCAAGAATCCTAAAAGCGAAGACAATTTGGTCGAAGGATTTGAACATCATGACATGCATTCCTTTTTAGAATTTCTATTTAGTGCAAAGCATAAGGGCTACACCTTTGTTGCTCACAATGGTAAAGCTTATGATTTTTTGCTTATTTTTGAGGCACTATTAGTAATGCATAAATTCGACAATGACAAAAAAATGCCAGAAATTATTAGAGTTGGAAACAAAATAATGAAATTGACTTATTTAGGAGTCACACTAATTGATAGCATAAATCATTTTAGTTGTGGTCTTGCAAGTTACCAAAAACATGGGGTTTAGAAAATGATGTCGAAAAAGGATACTATCCTCATTTATTCAATAAAAAAGAAAATTGGAATTATACCGGGAAAATACCTAATAGACACCATTTTTGTCCGGAAAATATGAAAGGTGAAGATAAAGAAAAATTCGATATTTGGTACAACGAAAAATGTGATGACAAACATTTTGTTTGGAACAATAAAAATGAATTACGAAAGTATTGTTCAAATGATGTTTTAATACTTCGAAAATCATGTTTAGAATATCGTAGTGTATTGTTGGAAGCATGTGAAACCGACCCTTTCAACTTTATGACCATTGCATCGACTGCACAACATATTCATCGAAAAGACATTATGCCTAAAAAAAGCATTGGATATTATAGAATTAAGAAACAAAGTAAAGTGTGTGCTGAATGGATCAATTATTTAGAACATTCTAAAGGTATCAAAATAATTAGAGAATATAAAATTCCAAAAACAAACTTCATAGCGGACGGCTATTGTGAGGAAACCAATGAAATATTCGAATTTAATGGTGACCGGTTTCATGGTAACCCTGCAATTTACAATCCCAACCATAAAGCAAATGTATCAAGAGACTCTAATATAACTTTTGGTGATTTACATAGGAAAACTGAGGCGAAAAAAGAAAAATTAGAAAATATGGGTTATATTGTTAAAGATATTTGGGAATGTGATTGGAAAAGTGATAAAATAAATGAAAATTCAGTAATCGACTTTTTGAAAATTTACAAACCTGATCTTGTAATTAGAGATGCATTTTTTGGAGGTAGGACAAACCCTGAACAATTATATTGGAAAAAGAAATTTGGTGAAACATTGAGGTATCTCGATTTTACTAGTTTATACCCTTGGGTTATGAAATATTGTGAGTATCCTATTGGTTTTGACGAGCAATTTAAAAATGTTTCGGTTAAAGAATATTTATCGAGGTATAAAAATGAAACTGAAAAGTTTTTCGGTGTTATCTATTGTAAAGTAAAACCTCCCAAAAATTTACAATTTCCGGTGTTACCATGTAGAGACAATGGTAAATTGAAATTTACTTTATATGAACAAATAGGAACTTGGAGTACCATTGAAGTTGATAAAGCAATTGATATGGGATATGAATTATTGGAAATATATGAAATTAGACATTGGAAAGAGCGTAGCACAAAACTGTTTGCACCATACATTAATAAATTTCTAAAAATTAAACAAGAATCAAGTGGTTACCCCGAATGGGTCAAAACTGAACAAGATAAAGACAAATATATAAGACAGTATTTCGAGAAAGAAGGTATTCTTTTAGACAAATCTCAAATTAAGAAAAACCCCGGAAAACGAGCGGTCGCCAAGATGTACCTAAACAGTTTGTGGGGCAAATTCGTTCAACAATTAAACAAAATGAAAACCAAAATTATAAATGAACCAAGCGACTTTTATGCAATGGTGTTTGACGAAGAATATGAAATGAATTATGAATTTGCCGGTATAGAAGGAAATGAGAAATGTATTATGAATTATCGATTCAAAGATGAATATTTTGAGGGTCCAAACAAATGTTCAACAAGTGAAATCATAGGGGTATTTACAACGGCGTATGCTAGGCTAAAGTTGTATGATTTGTGCGAAAAGGTTGGGTTTGATAATGTGCTATATACCGATACCGACTCGTGTATTTACATTGAAAAAGAAGGTGTTAATGAGCATATTTACAAAAATGAATTAGGTGACTTTTTGGGCGAATTAACTAATGAACTTTATGATGATAAAAGAAACATTATAAAAGAATGTACTGAATATGCAGCGACCGGACCAAAAAGCTACACCCTACAATTTTCAAATGCTGAGCCTCTTACCAAAAGTAAAGGATTCTATTTGTCACATCAAAACAGTAAAATTATCAATCATAAATCAATGGTATGTATGGTTAAGAATTTGACTGATAAAATTGATGGTAAATATGCTGAGTTGACATATAATGTAATTAGAAAACGGAAAAGAAATAACAAACAAGAAGTATTATGTCCACAAGGGTTAGAAACAAGAGTTGAAAGTAAAGTATATGCTAAAGGTTGGACTAAAAATTTAAAAGGTAATTTGGACGAACTTCACCCTGAGTTTGAAGAGATACAAGAACAATTAGAAGAAGTTGATAAAATAAATCCATATCAATTACGACCTGAAGGATATAGTTTATCTTAAATCAATTTCTTCTTCATTTTCATTATTTTTTTTATTTTGACTACGAGTGCGTTTTGCTAATCTATTTGAAGCTGAAACACCTTCGCGTTTAGTTTTGCGTTCCTTTTTATTTTGTTTTGTTACTAATTCTTTCACGGTAGGTTCATCTTTATTTTTACTTTGATTTGAAACATTACCTTTCACTTCGAGCAATTCTCTTGGTTTATATTTTCTAGCTAAAGTTTCGTTGTTGTCTTCTATTACATAAGACAAGCCTTCCATTTTTTTAACTTTATAAATTCTAGTTGACCATCGTTGAGTTTCTTTATCAAAAGTTTTAGTTTTAATTTTAATTCTAACTTTGTCTCCAGGTTTAATATCAATTTTAGAAAGTAGTTTTGTCAATATATTTCTTTTTAATAAAATATTTCTTAATACTCTATCTTCATTCATATCATTTGGTGCAGACTTATCTATATTTCCTACATTTTTTGTTTCATTATAATTTTTGACAATAGTATCTAATTTACTAATCCAATTGACGGTATCTTTACTTTTAAAATAAAGTTCTAATTTATATTTTAATGTTCTATTAAATCTCTCAATCATACCCATTGTACTATGGTCTTCGGGTTCGTTCAAATAATGTTCAATATTGTTATCTTCCAAAAGTTTTTTTATAGCTTTATTTATAAATTCACTACCGTTGTCCGTTGTTAATACATTCATTTTGGAATCCTTTATTAATTTTCTCATTGCGGGAATGACACCTTCCGCAGATTCTACATTTTTATTATTTTTATTTTTTATAGTTTTTGATTTTAACCCATAAGCATATCCTTTTCTCGTATTTATATTAATTCCCGTTAATATCACAGCAAAACCACTATTTTGTTTTTTCAATTTTGGGATAAAAGCCAAATCTGCCTGAATATAAGTTTTGTTTGGATCTTTACCATAAATTGGAAATAATTCTTTTTTATTTATTTTCTTTTTTGAGAAAAAGTTTCATTAACTTCAGTCTTTTCGACCGCCTCTTTTACTTGTTTCTGTGTAACTTTATAACCTTTTGCTTTTAATTTTGATGTGAATGAACTTATATTTGATAAGCCTATTTCCGGGTCTAAATATAAATCTTGTATTTGTTTCTCGGTGATTGATTTACTCATTTATTTCTTTATTATATATCATCAGTGAATAAAAATATTTTTTCATTTGTAATATTATTTTTATCTAAAAGCATTTGATCAATTTTATATGAAATACCATACATTTTATTCATGATATAAAATCCAGGAATTCTAATTATTGGTTGGATTTTTGTATTCAATGTGTTCTCTTTTGTAATTTCCAAATCCTCTCCGGTTTTTCTATCATATAAATCACTATCAGCATTATCTATTTGACATTTAAATAAATTTGAATAATTCTTATTTTGATTTACTTTGATCGAGCTATTAAAAAGCTCTTTCAAGTTTGAAAGTTTAAAAGTATCTTTGGAAAAATATTTTATTTGATTTTCATAAATATGATTTACAATTTTATCCTCTATAGCTAATATAATATTTTCCATATCTTCAACTAAATTAAACGAAATATTATACCGGTCACTACCTTCAAAGTTGTTAACACCAAATGGACAATGCATTTTCGGTGTTTCCAAATATAACGGCTTTTGATCATATTGAATACTTATAAACTTATATGGTTTAGATTTATTTTTTATTTTTGTAAAATCAACATTTTCAATACTCAATTTTTCAATATCAAAATTATTATATTTAACTACCGAAATCATTTTATTAAATTAAGTTATAATATTCATTTTTTAAGTTAGTTTATGTTTTTAACTTTAAGACACCGACTCCCTTCGGTATATACTCACAATGGCTTCTACTTCTAATCTTCATGGTATTCAAAACATGGTCGATGATGTGAAAACCAAGCTAACAAACGAAGAATATTTGAAATTTTGTGATCTTTTGAAAAATCAATATAATAATGAAGAAAAGTCAACTCACTTAATTTGTGAAATTGAGTTCATAAAACCATGTATAGTTCCTTATACAATTACGGAACTTATTGAGGACAACGATGGTTGTTTATTCAATATAACAACCACTATTAAAACAAATATTATAAAAATAGAAAAATCCATGCATGATAAAATTTACGAGCAAATAGTAACCCAAGGGTACCATCGATGGCATACAAATGTTAGCCCTAATTGCACCATCTTGAAAACAAAAGACACATACGACTTGGCAATAAATGATGGAATTTATAGAGGAAATGTAGACGGCGTAGTAATAATAAGTATTAAAATCATAGGAGTTGCAAAGTAAAATCAAATTAATGACATTTTTTTTAATTATTTTATTTATGATTTTTTAAATTTATTATTTTTATATTTATTTCACCAATTTACGATAAATATTATATTATTTATTATATTATATTATTATGGTAAGAGCAAATCAAGCACAACCACAACGAAGACGGAATAATAGAATTTATTGTGGATACAAGGATCCTCCACCTTTAGGTCGTCCGTTCGGGAATAAAGTACAATGTAAGGCTATTGGTCAATTAAGACGTTTTGGGAGGATTTTAAGAGCACCTCATCCAGCCGATAGACAACAAAATAGGCGAAATAGATAATTTAAAAAAACTATAGGAATTAAAAGTTAAAAATCAAATATATTATTACTAGTTTTATTTTATTGTTGCAATTATAATATTTTTTTCTAATTAATCATATTTATATTTATTTATCAACGTGTTTTTATTTAACTTTAAGACATCGATTCATATGATTATAACAATAATGGCTAATCTATTCGAAATGATTGAAAATTTACCTATTGATATGCAAGAAGAAATTTACAAGAGAAAGCATAAATTGGAAATGAAAGATGTATGTGAAGAAATACAAGAAGTAGCAAAAGATTGGCATAATAATGAAGGATGTGTTGATATGACTAATTTGTATCAAGCTTTTTTAAATCTAACACTAAATTCTTTTTCAAAATCGGGTACTTCTTTTATTTATTATCTAATTTCCATTTCACATATTTAAACTTTTAATATTTATATTTTATCAATCATAAATTTATCATATTTATATGTATTCCACCGGAAACTCTCACCGAACCGGATAAATTCACCGGAAGCTCACCGGAAGCTCACCGGACCGGATAAATTCACCGGAAGCTCACCGGAATTGTCTAGGGTTTGGATGGTAGTAGGATGTTGTAGGGTTTGGCGATAAGATTTTACCCCAACCCTAGGCGCAGCCTAGGGTTTTGTTGGTGGGGGAAAATTTTGTCGTCAAACGCTACATCATACTACTAACGGCCATGTTTGTCGTCGTACACCTTCTTGATGACGAGTTTAGCGGCACGCTCGTCGAAGGATTCTTTTGCTAGACGTTTGACAGCGTCGAGGAACAGTGCCCCTGCTGACTGGGCAGCCGGGGTAGCCGAAACCGTAGGGGTGGCTGGAGTGGTCGCATGTCGAGCTGCGGCATCGTCGAAAATTGTAACTAGTGAGCGGCGTGCGGCCGCGGTGTGAGATCTCGTAGAAGTACCCATAGTGAAATGACTGCAGAGATAGGGTGAGGTGGAAAATGCGAGGCGAGACCAACGGCGTGGGCGACGGCTAGCGAGTTGCGGCGGGTCGTCGAGGATAATCAGGGAAACAGCAAATTGTGCGCGGTCGTGTGGGACGAAAGGACGTGATCAATGTCGTACGGTGTTCCGGAGACCATAAACAAGAAAATCCAGCCCAACGATACTTCACGGAAAACAAACTGTCGTCAGCGCTACCCAATCATGTCCAATCAACCGCGTGTCCGTAACTGAGCCATACCGCCCGTACCGAAAGCCTCTCTAACGCGGGTCCCTCACCCCATCTCAAGCGCCGGTGTTTAGCCAATCATGGCCAAAGTCGCAGTGTAAAATTAAGCGTGCGTGGTACCAAACCTGCTGAATATATCAGCTTGACTGTATATTCGGAGTGTGGTGCATCAGAATAATAAACCGGATAAAAAGAATACCGAGTCTTCCCGTTATATGTTCGGGGTCTAGGGTTCCGGGACCGGTGACAGTCATACACCCTAACTATAGGAATGACAGTCGGGGCGTCACTTCCAGCACATCTTCCACACCTCATGAAACCTCACGGTTAATAGCTCTATCGAAAGGTAACACCTCCCCCTATAAGATACATACCCCCCTTGCTTCATTAAACCTCATTATCTTTGCGTTATTGGCCATGGCTGATTGGGTTGTTGGGCAGGGGGGGGCTACACCTAGGTGGACAAGATTGGCCATAGCATCTTCCACACCTCATGAAACCTCACGGTTAATAGCTCTATCGAAAGGTAACACCTGCCCCTATAAGATACATACCCCCCTTGCTTCATTAAACCTCATTATCTTTGCGTTATTGGCCATGGCTGATTGGGTTCTTTGGTTGGGGGGGGGGCTACACCTAGGTGGACAAGATTGGCCATAGCATCTTCCACACCTCATGAAACCTCACGGTTAATAGCTCTATCGAAAGGTAACACCTTCCCCTATAAGATACATACCCCCCTTGCTTCATTAAACCTCATTATCTTTGCGTTATTGGCCATGGCTGATTGGGTTGTTGGGCAGGGGGGGGCTACACCTAGGTGGACAAGATTAGCCATAGCATCTTCCACACCTCATGAAACCTCACGGTTAATAGCTCTATCGAAAGGTAACACCTCCCCCTATAAGATACATACCCCCCTTGCTTCATTAAACCTCATTATCTTTGCGTTATTGGCCATGGCTGATTGGGTTGTTGGGCAGGGGGGGGCTACACCTAGGTGGACAAGATTGGCCATAGCATCTTCCACACCTCATGAAACCTCACGGTTAATAGCTCTATCGAAAGGTAACACCTCCCCTATAAGATACATACCCCCCTTGCTTCATTAAACCTCATTATCTTTGCGTTATTGGCCATGGCTGATTGGGTTGTTGGGCAGGGGGGGGCTACACCTAGGTGGACAAGATTAGCCATAGCATCTTGCACACCGCCTCAAACTAAGGGCTTGAAGGCTCTTTCGAAAGGTAACACCTCCCCCTATAAGATGCATACCCCCCTTGCTTCATTAAACCTCATTAACTTTGTGTTATTGGCCATGGCTGATTGGGTTCTTTGGTTGGGGGGTCCTATGATGAAGAAGACAAGATTAGGCGTATCAACTTGCACACCAAGTCACAACGAGCTATGGAAGAGTCTATTTGAAGGTAAGCCTCTTATTTTTACTTTACATATCTCCAAGTAACAAGTAAACGATAAGATAAACCCTTTGTGCAAAATAGAAAGGCCCCTAGGGTTTACAAGGTGGGTATAGTGAGAGGGTTGATGCCCCAAAGTTACAGGATAGGGTATAGTGAGAGGGCTGATGAGAAATTGAAGGAAGGGTCAGCACAGTCCTGTAGTGCAGGCTGTGGGGAGCATGTGAGTATAAGGATGGGTGAAGGGGGCCTTTTGAGGCCCCGGGAGGGTCATTTTAGGTGGAGAGGGTGGGCTAGGGACAGTTTCAGTCATGCGTGTCATCAGTGTCATACAGGATAGGGTATAGTGAGAGGGCTGATGAGAAATTGAAGGAAGGGTCAGCACAGTCCTGTAGTGCAGGCTGTGGGGAGCATGTGGGTATAAGGATGGGTGAAGGGGGCCTTTTGAGGCCCCGGGAGGGTCATTTTAGGTGGAGAGGGTGGGCTAGGGACAGTTTCAGTCATGCGTGTCATCAGTGTCATACAGGATAGGGTATAGTGAGAGGGCTGATGAGAAATTGAAGAAAGGGTCAGCACAGTCCTGTAGTGCAGGGTGTGGGGAGCATGTGGGTATAAGGATGGGTGAAGGGGGCCTTTTGAGGCCCCGGGAGGGTCATTTTAGGTGGAGAGGGTGGGCTAGGGACAGTTTCAGTCATGCGTGTCATCAGTGTCATACAGGATAGGGTATAGTGAGAGGGCTGATGAGAAATTGAAGGAGGGGTCAGCACAGTTCTGTAGTGCAGGCTGTGGGGAGCATGTGGGTATAAGGATGGGTGGAGGGGGCCTTTTGAGGCCCCGGGAGGGTCATTTTAGGTGGAGAGGGTGGGCTAGGGACAGTTTCAGTCATGCGTGTTATAAGTTTAGTCATAGATTTTCTTGCCCTAGAGACTAATTGTTTTGTATTATGTTTTGTCTTTTGTTGTAGGATGGGTGCATGGCTTCGTGGCAAATTAGAGGCAGATTATAGATTTCAATGGCCTAAGGAGACCACAAGCACACAAGTATTTGAAATATTTTTATATGCAATCATCGCGTATGAGAGCCTTTATCTGCAAACACCGTTGAGCAGGGCAAACCGTGATGCTCATGAAAACGTTTATAGTGTTCGAGACATTTGGGGTACCCGCACTCGTACGAGCGAGTATTGGAAGCCGATCGAATATGTGCGCTATCCCGTTGTATGTCGCAATTTCATCCCCATGAGGACATCCCTACCCCTACATCAGTGAAATGGATATACGTGGCAACATATTAGCGTAGCATAGTTGATTCCGAAAGTGGGAGTGTTTGACTCGACTAGGGAGGCGAGATATTTCGTATGCCTAGAGATGAAATTTAAGGTAACCATGTGCATACGGGAGATGGGGGTGAAAATCCAGTGTGGAATGCTGGTTAGATGATCGAAAATAGAGGATCCATTGAAAAGTTATGCACTTTGTAAGATTTACAGTTTTGCTGTCTGCCAGTGTTTACTGTAAAAATCCTATTACCGGTGTTTGTGAAGAGCCTAATGACTTTTTGACCCCGCTCCAAGCAGAACTTCTGCTTGTCTAAACGTATTCTCGGCCCTGTAAAGTTTTCAAAGCATTCGGAGAACCTTTTTTTTGGCCTCACGCGAAAAGTACCAGAGCCTCCGGTGTAATACAGAAAAATAAAAAATCCTTAAAAAAGTGAAAAAAGTGAAGAAAAAAAAAATCGCATCCGGAGGCTCGTGGTCTCAGCCAGAGTAGTCCTTCGTGGACACGCTGCTCTTATGGGAGCAGCAACGCGCGACGACGAGGCGCAGCGCAGGCGCAGGCGGTCATGCCTCGCGTGTACGGGTATTGCAGGATTGAGAATCAAAATGACGTGTCACTGAGACACGTCATTACCTATATATGATATATTGACCCGTCCGCTATTATTTATGAATATAATACAACTACACATATGCACCTTCAGTGCGTATTAAATCTTTTTATTTTTCGTATACCTGAAACCCAACGTATATCGATGGAAGATAAATAGATGATTTGTTTTAATAATCCTGGAAATTAAATTCACGATGACACGCGAGACGATGCGAGACGATATGACCGTCACGCTGGTTCAGAATTTTTTCGGGACTGAGACGGAAACCACGTTCCAGTTCCAGCGCGTATAACCCTTCCCTTTCTGATATCGGGATATCTATTAAAACTTGTGTCACCCTCGCTCTCTCCAATCCGTTTTTTGATTTGGATTGCGAGCATCTCCCAAGATTCGGCACCTATAAATTGTGTCACGATCGGGTTAATTGTTACAAGCTCGTAACTCGTGAGTCGTGACTGCACCTGCCGACTGCAGGGAATGCGCCAATCGTGATGAACTTCATCACTGATTTTTACAGATCTGGAGAGGATGATCCTCTCTCGTATCCCTGCTAGAATATCGCTATCGATACACGACGATATGTCATTTATACGATATGTGTTACAACGTAAAGGTGCAATCGACGGTACTGTAGAGCCTACTGTAGTCTAAAAAGTGACTGGTGAACAGGCACGATCGACGATGCTATTCTCCTATCAGTTGTAACGTGAAAGTAACGTGAAAGAATCGTCTCCACTTCTTTACATGTAAGCTGCTGAGCTGCAATTCATTCGGTTTCCCCTCCAAGGTAGCTCAGATCTGTATATTCCAAGGCTACATTACCTTGCATGCCAGATGAATCCATAAGAACGACGCATTAATCGGAACGTTACTGACGCTGGATAGGTGTTGTTACGTTGAAATTTCACGAGCTACCTGCTTCGAGGGCGCTGCACGTTCTTGAGCGCACTTTTAACACTGGTGCTCGCACACGAGTCCCTTCCTCTCGCTTGACGAGGACTCCATCTCGCTTACCAGTTCGTCCTCGCTTGCTTGAAATAGACCGTTAGGTGAGAGAGCGAGGGAGCGCGCTCCTTTCGCAATATGCTGCGTCAAGCATGCGCACGTGCTGGTCGATATACTCGCGCCGTAACAAATACAGTTACTACAGATATGGCGACTTCCCCTCTCTCTCGGGGTCTATTCATGGATAGTGGATCAAACTTTGCCAGAGCGACATACCAGCTCCTGCACGTCGGAAAATCGGGTACGATAACCTTGTTGTTGTATGCATCGGTCATGGCACTTGAAACGGGAAGCACTCCGCTGGCAGAACGGTCCGAGTCATATGTCTGCCTTTTGCACGTATACCGCAATTTATTTTTGAGAGACTTATTTTTAGCCCTGATCGAGCTTAACTGCAGAGCTCAGTTTTTTTACGGGCCGAAACGTCCCATCAAGCTCGTGCTTGTCGTTTCTTTGTCTGTACAGTGTTCCCTGACAGCCCGCATCCTTTGAAATTTCGTTACGTTCGTTCCCAACACTTCCGCCGTGGCATAAAGTCCCTACAGTAGTGCTCATCCGTTCCCTTACACTAAACAGCACACACACCTTCCACGTTCATTTTTCACTGTCCCTCATGCTGCGCAGCCACCGTAACTGCGTGCAGGTTGGTGATAGTTTCGCTGAACTTGTGGCAGGTAGCAGCAACGCAGTAGACCGTTGGGGCACGAGCTCTCCTTTCCCTCTGCAGGGTACTGCTGCCTCGGTGCTGGTTCGCGGCGCCAGCGCAGGGCACATGCACACAGAGGCGGCCGACGAAGAAGACAGGTTTGATATCAAGGCGCCTTTCATCTCCGATCAGGTGTCCATTCCCGATGGCATTGTCGGGGAAGTTGCGGAGATCGTATGCGAGGTTGGTGAGGTGGTCGCCGAGGGCGACATCATTGTTATCATCGAGACTCACAAGGTGCGTTGAGTCTTCACACGCTTCGGCCGAGTTATACGGTTCCCGTTGCAACAAGTACAGTTGTAAGTTTAATCACGGTTCACCTAGGCCGCAGGTTTTCGGTTACCGTGTAGCAGGGTTTACCATTCCTTTCGATTCTCCCAGCTGCTCTACCCCCTGACAAGGCATTTGCGCTCTTCTGGGAGTCGGTATGTAAGGGGAAGCTCTGGTGCTGCGCCTTTCCCAGGCAGCTATTAACGTCAAGGCTACTGGCGCACCATTCCTGGAGATCGTCAAAATAATGGTCACGGAAGGACAGGAAGTGAGAGAGCTCGAAAGCATGGTTGTCGTGCAGGCTTCCGGTTGCTAGTCAGGTCATTCAAAGCCACTTAAGCTGAAGCCACGTTAGTATCCAAAGTTCAGCTGGCAACACCGTTGCCAGCTGCGGCTTACTAGATAAAGTCAACGAAAATGCCGTGCAGCGTGAATGCGCAACGCTGTTGTAGCACGCCTCATTCTGCTGCGGTCCTCGATATCGGCGAAACAACGCAAAAAGTAACACGGTGCCGTCTCGCTGCTAAGGCACAGGTGTTTTTCAATGGTGGGCGCTTGCGTTCGCAACCCTGTATGCTGAACCCAGCAGCAGCATAACAGAGAAGATGCTGACACCGAATGTGTTGTGAACCTGAGAGAAAGGTGCTTGCACTGACCACTTTGGGTACACGATTTGTGAAGCAACAGGCCGACAGTACAACCTTGTGAAAGCTATTGGACTGTGTGAACCTTTCCATGAGTGAACTGCTGCAAGTTTCTGGAAGATACCTGGTTAGCTTTCCAGATTGTAAAACAAGGCGAGAAAGATGTTTTCATATTTTTGGTATATTAACTTAAATTGATATTCAGTCATAGATTCATTGTGCTGAGTAAGAAGAGGTTAAAATCATGGGACACCCACACCTTCAGAGGACCAGAGCAGAACCAGATATATAACATTCAAGCGGCCTACTGCGCTACTTTTTAGGTGTTGTAGAAACCAAAATTATCTATGACATCTTAAGCTTCGAATCAATAAAGCACTCGAACTTGTGTCACATATAAAACTTTGTATAGACTGTAGAATGAATCTATCGGCAATGAATGAGAGCACAACACCATGCAATTGCCCCTCCGCCCGGTGGATCAGATTACACTCACTTCATTTTACTCGAATTCCATCTGCCGGGATCAGCGATCGGAATAGCATCGTACCGCTGTAAAGATGCTCCGTCGCAAGCCGTTTATTCGGGGATGTGCCTGCAAGGCAAGGACGGGTGTTGTACTAGGGTGTATCGCGAGTCAGACGAGAGACAGACGTGTCAGAGTGACGAGTGACAACACTGATGACAGTCACCAGTATGACCGAGAGGTATGATGAGGGTGACTGACAGAATGTGACTTTTTGAACATCTGCAACCACAGCAGATCAGGTTGAGAGAATTGGTGGGAAACCAATCCAGAAATGGTGGGAACCATTCAATATTCAAACAGCCAAACAGAACTGGAGGGAAACCAGGAGAGCCTCAGTTCTTGCCACATCATCAGATCTATGATTATTCAGCAAATCAGAGCAGAGATTATTGTATGATTGGCAGCTGCAGCCCAAGGGCTGAATGACAAGACAGGACATCGGACTGCGAAGATATAGATTCCAATGATGTATCAGCAATATAATAGCCTTAGCACTGTGAAATGATCGAAATCTCTTGCCTAGAAGACATCATAGACAAATATTTGGTGTATTTTGAATAAATTTGTATGATGATATAGATTTGTGTATCATATGCTAGTACCCATCTCAGTTGCAACTTATTTTACGGGAATTGAAGCACCTATATACGCACATTCATAAACGTGTACCGTGCATGCTGGCCTAAATTGCACATGGATGTACCCATATTTGCATACTTGTACATGATATGCACGCATATGAACAAAAATGCAACAAAAAAATCTACCGGGACTCGCCGAGTACGAAAGCATCATGCACAAATGAATAATTCGAGCAATATTTTGTAATAAAAATTGCGGGACGACTTACGTGTCGCTTACGTGTCGCTTACGTGGCACATTTCAGATGACGTGGCAATAACTTTTAGACGACGAAAATTGTGTCAAAATGAAGGTTTTTAGACGACGATCGAGATTCATTTATTCCCAATAGTCTGTTGTGTTGAGAGCGGGATCTCGGCTGCCGCTTGCACACACGTCCGGGAGGACCCACCGCCGGCTCCACCGCCGGCGGCAATCACGCATGTTTACCCAGACGAGTCGGAGGCGTCCGACGACGGTGTCATGACGCCGGTGGACCCCATGCACGCGCACGAGCCCGACCTCTGCTTTGCGGACAAGATCGCGCAGATGGGGGGAATCTCGATCACGGCTGAGGGCAAAGACTTGGCGATGCGGTACATGCACGCCGGGTCGGAGGCTGGCTCTTACGACAGCGACGCGGACGAGTCGTATGCTGGGTGTGACCCGGCTGGCGGTGAGGGTGCGGTCAGGGAAGAAGGCTTGCCGTGAGAGGCCGGCCCGGGGCCGTTTGAAGTCAGCCCGGGCCGGTTGCGGGCCGCTCGTTTGTTGGATGCGGGCCGTCTCTCAAGGGTCCCGATTATGAAAAAATTTATGAAAATTGTGCGATTTTTATGATCTTGCCATAGTTAAAATTAAAATTTTGCGCCTGCGGCGGGCAAATTTGAAGATTGGCCGGGCTGGCCGAAAGTGGGCCAGTAAAAAAATCAAATGCGGGCCGCTTCGAAAAATGAAAGCCTTCTTCTCTGGGTGCGGTACGCCAGCCTCCAGCCCCTCGACAGGGATGCGGTACGCCGTCTTGGGGGTTTGGCCGCTCTTCGGCAATTGTCGTCATGGTGTGTGCGTTCTTTTGCGTTTGTGCCACCGCGGCGCTACTCTCCGCTGCGGCTCTTGACGAGGCATGCGCACCGGACTGCGCCGGCCTGGAGGTCGGTGGTGTCGGTGTGATGACACCTGCAGCGATTCCACCATTCCAGTATTGGGAACAAGCAGGGTGGTACCACAATCTGCATGCACGGTACCCTGGCTGGGTTTGGCATCCGGGTCCATCGCAGCCGCCTATGGCGGCTCCGACCCTTCCGATGCCGCCCTCACCGGGTGGAGCTCCGCCATCGCCGCACTACACTCCACCCACTTCCGACGATGAGGGTGAGGACGAGCCGGCTTCGGTCGGCGATCGACAAATTTCAGATTTCTTTTCTGGCTCTGCGAATGATTACAACACGGCATCGGCGACCTCCGGCTACAGCACTGTGACTCTGCTGTGGGCTGGCACTGCACTGCCACCGCCTACTAGTGGCTAGAAAGTTAATCATGCCGCTCCTGCACAGTGAGATTGACAGTAGCTGTATGTGCAGAGGGGTCCGATCACGGGCCGGTTTTAGCTTTACAACTCTTGACTGGGAACAACCCTGCCAGAAAGGACATGCCTTCCCTTAGAGCTAGATTTCCACCGCTGTAGATGGTGTTTGTTCACAGGTTTCCACTTCGGCTGGCCGGTCACCACACTAGGTGATGTGCTGGAATTGTCACACCGCTTACTTTTGCGACTCTTCCCGTAGTAGTGTTTATGACTGTCACCCGAACCAGAACCCTAACTGTTTATGCCCATATAAGTTAACTTATCAACTTTATGACATTCTGAGAAGACTGCCACTGAGTGAATATATCCCGGGTCTTAGGGGTATATCCAACATTACAGAAGTAAGGAGTGGCGGCTTACGCCGCCAAGTTATTACTACGGGAAGATTGTCTGAGAGGGGCGCGAGTCGCGGTGTCATCATCATAACGTGTGACGCCGCGACCGCAACTACGATGCTTCAGGTTGAGTGACACAAGGAGTCACCTACTATCTACTAGATACTACTATAGGGCACCTAATATTGTACTCTACGTGACACTACCTGACTACGAAGTGGTCACTTAGGATGAAGCACTACCCATTCGATGGAAGGGCGCACTACGGTATGCATGCTAGAAAATACGTCTAGGGCACTACCGATTTACGTACTAAAAGCACACTCAACAAATTACCTCTAAGGCACTACCAAGTGAAGTGCTTCTAAGCACTACCTACAAAAGAGATCGCAACGTGTGATCGTAGAAAGTTGAAAACGTTGATTGTCATTCTTAAAGATAATTTCAGGTCCCTCGAAGATCATCACACGCCATGAGGACGTGGAGAAGGGTCAAAACTGAAAACAGGCCTTGGCAGATCGCGTCAAGTTCAATGGTTGTAGAATGTCGACGATGCCCACACAAAAAACGCCGAATTTTCTGAAAATTGAAGCCGTTGACGAACAACGTTTGAGGGGGTTGTTGTGTACGTCGGTGTCGAGGAAAGCCAACTTCCAGAGTATAAAAGAGGAGAGAAGGGTCGACAAACGCGATGGGGCTGTGAATCTGGCCAGAAAATCTGCCAAATGGCCGATTAGTAAAGAATGACGCATAAGTCAAAGAGGTTGAGTAAGATGCCCGGTTTGCGGGTTACCGGTTCCCAAGAGTCCATTCAGTTTACGGAAAGGGCAGCGCGTTAAAAATACCGAAAGGTCAAAAATAACACTACCGACGTTGAGGCGAGTTGGCACATCCGATTTCTAGATATGAAAGAGCGGTCACTGAAATACGGCAGGTCGAGGGGCGCAGCGGGTCTGCGAGATTCTAGGCTGGCGGCAATTGCTGCTAAGAATGCCGTTAGGCGCCAAAGTGGGGTCACTGCTCCCATCAAAATGGCTAAATTTCCGGGGACACAAATTCCGGAAAAGAGGTTGTCGCTGCTGGGGTCACCACTCCCCAGCTTTAGCGAGAGGAGGTCGCAGCGGCCGCGAAGGCCAAGATCCTCGCGAAAAACCATGCCGGCTGAACAAAAATGAAGCTAGTAAATGCGGAAAATCTCAAGATTTCGCGAATAAGAACCTGGAAAATACAGGGGAAGCGTAAGCGAGGCCCATAACCTCATGAGAAACCCGATGCTGGAATCTGTATAGGGAGCCCTGACTGGGAGTCCCTATGACAGACCCCTAGGCCAACACTGGACTGCTGACTGATCTGTAGGCTCGTGTTGTGACACACGCTGTGTCATAGGTAGGCTAGACTCCCTTACCGTTGCGAGACCGTTCGGGGTATATCTAGCTTAGGGTTTATATTATTAAGAGAGTTTATCCAGACACAGTTCGAGACCCTCTGATATCTAGTGAACTAGGATATTCCGGTAGGTCGTGGCCCCATCCACGCTATATTCCACATTGCTTTTGGCCATGATTGGCTAAAACAGCCGCTTTGGTAGGTGGTGCGCACCGGCGCGTTTGGGTGCGCGTGGGAAATTTGGGATGAGCAGCTTTTGAGTGTTTGATCGGCGGCTATGGGGGTTCGACCTGGATCGGACTTTGTCGACGCAATGTCCTTGTACGGTTTTCTCTTTGCCTTGATCCAGCAATCTACCGTTTCTTGGGCTGGTGACTGCAGCACCTTCGACCTCGACTTCGTCTTCCAGTGCCCCTCGCTGCCATGGTTTTACCGCTCTTCGCATGGCTGTGTACTCACATTCACCCCACGCCGCTACCCTTACGCGCCCCAGCGTACCACCACCTCCCATCAGGCTCTCTACATGATGGTTTCTACGAGATCCAAAAGGTCCCTTATGAGGGACTCCGACATCGATGCCTCTCTTAGGCTGACCGACGCGGTGCGCAACACGCCGACGGTCAAGACCCCGACTTTTGCGTATCCTGCGCCTACTTCCAACGAGGACGCCGACGTTGCCACCAGGAAGTATTTGCAGGAGCAGTCCAAGCTCGTTGACGAGATCTACAAGCAGCGGCTGCATCGGTCTTGGGCCAAGGGTATCCGCGAGGATATCCTTGGGGACAAGAAGCATTATTTCAGCGGCACGACTGACGCGAACCTCCTCTCCGACATGGTGGTGCTGCTTCGTACGGAGTTCGCGTCCGCTGGACTGGAGCTGGCCTCGTTCGATCTGGACGAGCCTATGGCTCTGGTGGTGAGCAAAGTCAACGGCTTGCTCTACGACGTGCTCCAGCTGGTCATCGAGAAACACAGCAACGCCCACGTCTGGCTTACGGGGACGGATATTTACTTTACGGATATTCCGGTACCCGATATCTACTAGCTTTATAGATAGAGGGTTATGGAACCGAAGGCGGTACGATCACTGCAGTTGGAACACAGACAGTGAAAGGACTCTGCGAGGATAATATTACAGAAGTAAGGAGTGGCGGCTTACGCCGCCAAGGTATTACTACGGGAAGATTGTCTGAGAGGGGCGCGAGTCGCAGTGTCATCATCATAACGTGTGACACCGCGACCGCAACTACGATGCTTCAAGTTGAGTGACACAAGGAGTCACCTACTACTAGATACTACTATATGGCACCTAATATTGTACTCTACGTGACCCACCCTTGAAAAATGGGTTCTCCAACTCAGGCTCCGATCTGACGTTGGAGTGCTGCTGATAAGGATGCTGACGCGATCCTTAAGAAATATATGATATAATAAGATAGTGCAAGTGTTTATTGAACAGTAAACACACGCACAGCTTATGAGCGGGTGATGAGTGCAGACTTCGTCCGAAGATGCTGCTCTAGCACAACGCTAGCTCATCTATACCGAATGCATCCCATCTCACAGATGGTACCGCTATTGCGGGTTGTGAACCCGAGGCATTGGTTGAACGACTGGTATCGGCAGAACGAATGATGCGTTCGCCATATGATACCCGCATGCTTGTTCCGCACATGCTAGAAGCGAAGATGATTTCTTCTCCGAACCGTTCGGTACTTCAAGATAGTATCTTGCTTCGCCATCTTCGAGTCCGACTTACGGCCTCTCGATGACAGGTGTCATTCAAGTCTTTCCTTGAATAAATGACAGATGGTGTGACTTATCATCTTGATGACATGTACAATCATAGTCGACCGTACTGACGACTGTCTGTCATTATAATATATGACATGACTCGACATGACATGACATGGTATGATATGTCTGACAGGTATGACACGTATGACATGTATGACATGTATGACACATGTGTCATCGGTCATAACCCTGACAGATCTCCCCTCCCTACCATTTTAGAAAATGTTAGTACGCGCACTAACGGTACGCTAAAGACCCACTAACTATATAAGAGTACGGCGCGTTAGTGGGCATGTACGTACTCTAAAGGCACACTAAACGCAACGTTAGTGTGCCGTTAGGTCGTGCATTCTATGAAACATACCTTAACGACACCTTAACGACACCTTAACGGCATACTAACTCAATATGATCACTTGCGTTTAGGACATTAACTGTGCCCTAAGTGTGCATACTAACGGAACAATAACGGGACACTAACGACACACTAACAGAGAATATTAACAGGCAGTTAGTTCGTAGATAGTGTATAAGTAGTGCATACTTAGTGTACCTAAACCTTACACATTAACGGCATACTAATAACACACTAACTCCGTGCATTAACGGGTGGTTAGTACATAGTTAACACACTGTTAGCATACATTAACTACATGCGAGTTACACATTAACTGGTATCCTAGTGTATTAACGGTATACTAACTATGCACATTAACATCAGTTATTGTTAGTGCGTCGTTAGTGTGCTGTTTGTGTGTTTTTAGTAGTATATTAACGACACACTATACGAGCTTCACGCAGCGCACGAAATCCGCAATAAATAGTGACATAAACAAGCAATGAAGATACGTGCGAAACAGGCTAGCATACGCATGGAACACTCGAGCATGTTTAATACAATCATATTAATACGATAGTGTAGCTAGCTAGGCACGATGGGATACAATTGGGACTACTCATCTCTATCCTACCAATACGCAAAATAACGTTCTATTCGTACGATTTCTAGTTCCAACACTACGATTGTAAACAATCTATCGATCTAGCACCCTCGAAGGGAAGCTTGAAGCTCATGAAGTACTCGAGGCGGTCGATTTTCTCCATTTAGGGTTTCTCCAAAACAGCCGATCCGAAAAGTAAAGCAAAGAACCAACACTTAGTAAAAAGCGGAAAACGCATTAAAGATTCCCTTGTGCAAAACATAACTAGCAACCTAGGAACCTCAAAGAAGCGCGAATG
This sequence comes from Cymbomonas tetramitiformis, assembly GCA_001247695.2. NCBI lineage: Eukaryota > Viridiplantae > Chlorophyta > Pyramimonadophyceae > Pyramimonadales > Pyramimonadaceae > Cymbomonas > Cymbomonas tetramitiformis. The sequence continues at coordinate 2,974 of LGRX02010324.1, read as the reverse complement.
TGAACGCGAGATGATGGTGGAAAAATTGATTTCACCACTCGAATATTTTCAGCGATCTGAAAAACAAAACCAACCAAGTAACGTTTAGTAAAGATGAAAGATAATATAAGTGACAAACGAAATTAACGAAGGAAACTGAAAAGGAGAGGTGGAGTGAGTTGGATTTGAACCAACTATTTCGAGTGCAAAGGACTCGCGGGAATCTTCCCGTTCACTCCAAGTCAAAGTTCCGCGCATGCCAAGGATGAGCGCGCTAAGCACACACAAAATAATACATATACATATAAAAAACATGCACTACAAACCTGTGACATATTGCAGCGAGCAAGAATGAGAAATATCATAACATGCAACCCGCTGGCGAGGCCACCAAACGCTGCTGCACACTGCTGGACGGTGAAATGTGAAGCGTTGACGACGGTGAGTTTGAACTTTTACAGTTCCCGTTGCGCGTTGGGGGGCGTGAGAAGTCACAGCACGTCCTCGTCACGCGAGCACGATCGACGATAACGATGACGATGACGAATTCTGCGAAACGTGTGCCATGCCATGCCATGCGATGCCATCGGACGATTGGAGATGGAATAATCCACCGCATGACGCTCGCGCTCGCGGGTTGGGGATCGCAGGCACGCAGGTCACGTATCGATCGCGATCGTCATCGATTATTCCACCCCACCTCGCGATTGTGAAGTTGATTATTATTTCCGTTACCGAGTGATCATCTGTGATCGTAGCTCAGTTGGACATATGGAAGACCGTTCATCGTGTGAGACCGCCTGCAAAGGTTCAAACCCAGTGCGGTGATATTTTTATCGCGCGATTCGACGCCATTCACGAAAATTTCCTATCACATTTGGGAATTTAGAGTTTTTAGGGAATCTTCCATTGTTGGTACGCTAACGGGACGCTAACGGCAAGCCTTTGCGCAATAACGTTGCCCTAACTGCACACTAAAAAAAGGAATCTTTTAGGGACTATGCCAATGTGAGTTAGTGCATGGCACCTTAACGACGTCATAAGGGGGTCGTTAGGTGTTTTGTTTCATCCAGTGCACTAACTGGTCGCTAGGTTAGTATCAATGGAATCAATTAGTAGCCAATATTGCGTATCAAACATGGTGGCGGTATGCAGGCACGGCCGCATTACAAACATTCTGCGGGTGGAGATCGCGGGACGGCTGTACATCTTATTGAGAGTCAAATGGTTGGCAAAGCCAACCGAACAACAAATCAAGGCCTACCGTCAGAGGAACTCGATTCTCGGGCCGGACGATGTGACTAAGACGGTGTACACCTTCAACCCGCACCGTGACCCACGCGGCTTTCGAGAAGAAAACCGAGCCTTTCATCTTAGCCAACAAAGTTGAACAGCAGGTCGTCGTTATACCACATCCGTGCATGGAGACCGCGGTCATTCTTGACCCCACGGCTGACCTTTTTGAATGCCTAAAGCCATCACTTGACTCTGACGACAACTAGGATGACAACGAGGACTGAACTGATGTTTCGATCGACGGGATTCTAGGCCGTGGACGGTCCCTCGGCATATTGCGTTGTGTGATTTCGTGGAACACACAGCATGTGCAGTGGTTGCGTACTTTACGCGCATATACCGCTGTAGTACACGTTTAACATGTTGATTAATATATGGTTAACACATTAACGTGTGATTCTTATAGTGTACTAACGAGCATACTAACGACATGCTAACGTAGCACATTCCCAAAGCAATTTAGCCCCAATATCAGCTTCTTCAAACAGCGGCATACCCCCTTAACTAATGTCCAGTTCGCCATCCAATCACCTTAGAACATCATTGAAGTGCATTTGGACCCCATCCATGATCCACTGCGCACCACGCCACGAGTCCACCCACTCCCACACTTAAGGAGACTGGGAGTTAGTATACCGTTAACATACTAACGTGTAATTGTCATAGTGTACTAACGAGCATACTAACGACATGCTAACGTAGCACATTCCCAAAGCAATTTAGCCCCAATATCAGCTTCTTTAAACAGCGGCATACCCCCTTAACTAATGTCCAGTTCGCCATCCAATCACCTTAGAACATCATTGAAGTGCATTTGGACCCCATCCATGATCCACTGCGCACCACGCCACGAGTCCACCCACTCCCACACTTAAGGAGACTGGGAGTTAGTATACCGTTAACATACTAACGTGTAATTGTCATAGTGTACTAACGAGCATACTAACGACATGCTAACGTAGCACATTCCCAAAGCAATTTAGCCCCAATATCAGCTTCTTTAAACAGCGGCATACCCCCTTAACTAATGTCCAGTTCGCCATCCAATCACCTTAGAACATCATTGAAGTGCATTTGGACCCCATCCATGATCCACTGCGCACCACGCCACGAGTCCACCCACTCCCACACTTAAGGAGACTGGGAGTTAGTATACCGTTAACATACTAACGTGTAATTGTCATAGTGTACTAACGAGCATACTAACGACATGCTAACGTAGCACATTCCCAAAGCAATTTAGCCCCAATATCAGCTTCTTTAAACAGCGGCATACCCCCTTAACTAATGTCCAGTTCGCCATCCAATCACCTTCGAACATCATTGAAGTGCATTTGGACCCCATCCATGATCCACTACGCACCACGCCACGAGTCCACCCACTCCCACACTTAAGGAGACTGGGAGTTAGTATACCGTTAACATACTAACGTGTAATTGTCATAGTGTACTAACGAGCATACTAACGACATGCTAACGTAGCACATTCCCAAAGCAATTTAGCCCCAATATCAGCTTCTTTAAACAGCGGCATGCCCCCTTAACTAATGTCCAGTTCGCCATCCAATCACCTTCGAACATCTTTGAAGTGCATTTGGACCCCATCCATGATCCACTACGCACCACACCACGAGTCCACCCACTCCCACCCTTAACGAGACTGGGAGTTAGTATACCGTTAACATACTAACGTGTAATT
>LGRX02010323.1:0-24490 GCA_001247695.2 Cymbomonas tetramitiformis | reverse complement strand
TGTGCGTGTGCGTATCCTTGGACCGACTCTTTTGGCACACTGTAGCCATACACGACCGGCTGCAATACGCACCCACGCCGGGGATCAACGGATTCAGCACACACTTGCGGACACTTATCCGGATTCTCCGGAGTTCACTAGGGAAGAATGGGACAATGTGCGTGCTTATCCTTGGACCGACTCCTTTGGCACCCCGTAGCCACAGAAGACCGGCTGCACTATGTACCCACGCCGGGATCAAAGGATTCAGCACACACTTCGGGACACTTATCCGGATTCTCCGGAGCTCACTAGTGAAGAATGGGACCCCCTAAGCCTCGCTGAGCCACCCGAGCCCCTCTGCATCTGCACCGCCAGCGCACTGCCACCTTGTGCCTGAAGCCGGTTCATCCCTGCCCCCCGAGCTGCGCGAGCCATATCTCCACCACCAAGCCCACGCGCAAGACCACACCTCTGCTCCCTGAGCCTCACTGGGCCGCCTGAGCTCCCTGAGCCTCACTGGGCCACCTGAGCCCTTCTGCGGTTGTCCTGCCGGCGCACTGCTGTTGTGTCTCTGGAGCCGGCTCACCTCCGCCAATCGAGCCACCCCTCCACCACCAAGCCCACATCCCACATCACCCCGCTGCCCCCTACAGCCTGGTCTCAAGAGAGCTTGCCCACCCACGCCACGGTCAGAATGCCCAAGCGCTGTCCCAAGGGGCTGAGAATGAATGATAAACTGGGTTGCCCTCATCCAAACTTGCGCATCCGCCATCGACTTGCGCTTGTAGCCCTCTACCCCCAGCACCAACTCCCCGTGACTAGAGCCCTTGCGCTGATTGCCTTGCGAGGTGGCCGCGAACTTGAGCTATGCGCTCCACACTTGCGCTGTAACTGTCACGCCGCACTGTTCCTACTTGGGGTCCCATCCCCACAGTTGCCTGCGTGTCCCAAGCCCTCCCGGTGGCCGATAGTTCACCACCCGGTCGTCGCCTTCCCGACAGCTGCTCACTGTTAGTTCCGGCACGGCCAGCAACCTCGCCCGGTGGGCACAGTGTGAGTGTGTATATGCTTATCCTTGCGACTCCTTTGGCACCCCGTAGCCACAGGAGACTGCACTATGGGGATCAAAGTGTGAGTGTGTAGGTATGCTTATTCTCGAAACCATTCCTATGATAACCACCATTGAAGCTATGAGGCTACCAACGAAGACAATAAAATTGCCAATATTATATAGCCAACCTTGGGATCAAAGGATTCCGTACACACTGGGACATTTATCGAGATCCATATAGCTTTGTGGAGACCGAGAGCCCCCAAGCCTAACTGAGCCAACTGAGCGCGTTTGTGACTGCTCTGCACGTGCATTGAAGCTATCTCCGCCAACTTCCACCCTTTGAGCTGCCCGAGCCTCCTCCCAATCACCGAGCCACCTGCGTTGAGAGTGTGTCCAACCACCATCGAGTAGAAGAAGTTTTAGGAAGATACAAGAATAGTGTGGGCACAAAATACTCGGACCATACCGATGAAGCATCCAGCATTTATGTCGGAATAGTAATGATGATAATCAAGGGTACGAGACACCTGCATATGTGATATCAACCCATTATCACTATAATCACTTTCATGTCATTACAAAGTTGCACACAACTTTTGGCAGCTCTTTCCGGTAACCGGCGTGGAATAGAAACTGTACCTGCCTTTTGGAAACTATAGCGACTTTTCTGCCAGCAACATTCACACCAACTCTTCTACCCGAATGATGGCACGATGCAAGTTTGGTTTTCGTCACCTAATCAAGAGTTTGGCTGCAATGCTGTTTGGTAGGCTAAATATTCGACTTGCTGGTGATTTTATGATCAAAAGCAAGTACAGTGAACGTGGACAGATCTATTTGCTCGCGGGGTGATGTGACACTGCAGTGAAACATTTCACTCGGACAGGCAGTTGCACAGGCACACGAACGGAACCAACGCAATTCAGTCTCGTCGGCGACCGCAAACAGAACTTGTTAAACGGAATAATGGCAGTTCTCTCATAACACATGGGCAAGTCAGCCGCAAACCAGGCTACGGCTTCCTTGTCCCGAAATTGGCGGCATCTTGACGTCAGCAACTAAAGAATTCATCATAAAACTTTGGGTGAAACTCCACAGTGCACAAAAAGCTTTGACTTATGTCTTCACTATTTTCAAAGAACTTGAATTGTCGCACAAAGGGATAACACTCCCTTTAGAGAATTTGTTGTAATCAGCCTACTTGCGGTGGAATGATACACATATGAACGTGCGAAGTTACAGAATGGAGAGTTACCGCAATCATTGTAGAAATGCCGATCGGAAGTAAGGAAAGAAGAAGGAGGAGCAATTGATGGCACGTAGCCCGGAATACTCGTGTATGTCCCATTAAATATAGCCTGTGAGCAAAAGTACTTTCCATGTATATTCAGGTATACCCATTGGTGTTCAGCATGCAGCTTCCAACGTTGTGTAAGATAGCACCAAGGATAGACAACAATAAAAAGGAATATGCCATCAACATTGTGGAGAGGTGTATACGACACACGACCAAGATACGATGGTTGGGATTCGGGTGGTTTGAGGACATACGTGGCAACACCCATGGAGGCAAATGACATTGAAGCATGCCCGCTGTCAAAGAGAAAAAACAACGTCCCGATCCTCAATAGAGCATCACCTTTGATTTTTGAACTACAAATGACAAACCATAATCACTCGTGAAAGGTTACCTCTAAGCAGCTTGGGGTTGAGGAGCCATAAATCAGTAGTTTACCTTGGATAAGAAAGTTTACCATCTCTCACTTTGTAGTCTAATTCCACACGATCATACCTACGTATGCACGTCCCTTCTCGAACTCAGCCATATTATATCACATCCGTTCGCAAGCAAGGTATCACAAGAAACAACTCTCTCAACAAAGTAAAAGTATCTACTTACCTCCGTCATCTGTCATATGAGCAGTGCATGCTTCGCAAACAAAACTATGGGCTCGCACTGCGCAATTGTAAGTGAGCATAGAAGGAAGAATGTGCATTTACGGTTGCAACTTCTCGCAACACTTTGATACGAAAGAATAAGATGTGACTCGGTGGGCAGCAATTCAAAGCTCATAGTGTATAAACAAATACGATACCATGACGGCCGATGGCGTCCTGCTGTGTTCTTTATGCAGTTTGTAATTAAGAACGTGATTGCCAAGGCCTGGACATGCAGAGGTCAACGAATCCACCCAACACTGTCACTGATGTTAACAGGAGCGCACAGTAGACGGACACTAGGCTTGGACACGCGCAGTTTAAAAGTTACCTGACGTCAGGACGGGGGTTGCAAACGAACCTGGCATAGAGAAAGACAAGCGTGATGAAAGTCCATCAAGCGAGCGTGGTATGCTATAGAGCGTTTGGAGTATTGCACGGCTGCAAACATAATAATCGGACTAAGCACGACAACTACCAGAGCCTCCCCAGACACCTGATCACAATAGCCCAACCCCGAGGCCCTGTTTGTAAACGGCTGACTGAGGAACAAGGGTTTCGAAGTGGAAAGTATGCGTTCAGAATTCGTTAACATGATCAAAACACCATTGAGGAGAAAAACCGCTTCGGAGAAAAGTCGAGTTTCTCACCAAGTCGGGTTTCACTGGATAGAGTAGAGCAGCGTCTCGTACGATGACGCTTTCTATTTTCTGTTCGGGGATGAATCTTTGTGTTGGCTCGACCAAAACGGTCACCCCTGCAATAGCACAATACCCCTCTCGCTTTACAACGACAGGACAAAGAAATGTTCGACGGTCGTTTGCATGGGGCACATGGAGCCACTTGTCTTGCGAGCTGAAAGTTCTGAGTTTGAAACTCACCCGCGGCAAAGAGGCCAGTCAACAAAGCTGTTAACCACTCCCAAAGATACCTGCCAGCGTTCACGCACTGAGACTAATCACTACATGGATAGACACGCCAGATCGTGATTTCATTGTCGCTTCTGCCGGACAAGCTCTGTTATTCAACTGCGTGAAGCGAACAAGTACATTTGCCTGCCGTTGAAACTTTGTGTTAAACTGAACGATCGCCTATGTGTTCGGGAAGCGATCCCTCAAATACAAATGGGCATCTCTGATCTTCCGTCTCTGCATAGTTGGGTATATCATGGGCATGAATGAGAAGCCCGAGCAAGCAAGAGCATGCCGGAACTTTAACGAGAGAAAACTATGGTATATCTTCCAACGCATGCACAACCTCGAAGAATTGTCTGAGATGGTACCCACCCTGTTTGAAAAAGCCAACGTGCGCCAGCCGTTAGCGGTATCCATATCGAAGTCCTCATCTCAGTTGATGTTACTGTAAAGAATATCGAAACTTGAATATCAATCAAAGATATTGGAATAATAACCACTTTCCAACTGCTCGAAACAAATAAGTTGACGCTTTACCAACGTTACTGATTCTTGCAAGGCGTTCAGGGTTTAGGCAAGGGTGTGGTGGTCCTCCACAAGATTTTTTTTGACCTGAACCCTGAACCCTCGCCTTGCAAGTTGGGGCCAGCAGACGCATCTAGACCAGGCTCCAGGGTTGAGGGGTTATATAACCCTATTAACTGTGGGGTCATTAGATAACCTCGATCTAGACGCCTGAAGGAAACACTAAAATATATACAAGGGGTGGATATATATATTAGGTTTCGAGCTAGGTTGGCGTAAACGCGGGCGACGTTTAGTCGTGAGTGACCCCCCCCCAATACGTTTAAACGTACGTTTAGTCGTGGGGGGGGTGCACGTTACATACTTAAGCGAGTGAGAGCCCTGAGAGGTGACAACAATCGAAAATTGAAAATTCGACTCGAGGTTCAAGACAACCTTTCAAAGCGACACAGTCTAGAGTCTTCCGAATCCAGCTACCCAATAGTTAGAGTGTTAGACCTCTCGAGCTCTCGAGCAAACGGCAGCACGGCACAACATTGACTTACCCTAATATCTAGTAATAAGTGTAATGTGTGGAAACAACAAGAAGTCATGCGAGAACACGGAGTTTGTATGGTGGTTGGTACGCGTGGTCAAGAACCCTACCACAGACGAACTTCACCCGCCAGGATACAAAGGTTCCCCGAAAGATAAGTGCAAATGTCTGTGTTGCTCCAAAGTGCTAGCTGCCCAGACCCAACGCATTCTTGCTCACATCGGCCAGAAACGCGGGATAGGAGTAGATATATGTGCGGGCGCGGGTGGCCGGCGTGAAGGCGAAAGCGAAAGTGAGCATGCCGGACGGAAAACGCAGTTTGCCAATGCCTCAGCACGATGCGCTGCGTTCTTGGAAGAGGGCGAACGAATCAAAGAAAAGAAGCGAGAATTGGCGGGGCTTGACCGGGTTACTTCTGCTGGTGAGGTCGCGAAGAAGCGACGGCAATCAATCATTCCGGACGCTCGACAGAAAGCACTTCAGACAGATGCAGATGTTTCGCTCGCTCGCGCACTGTACTTAAATAACATTGCCCCCAACGTTTTAGACAGCAAATAGATGAAAGTGGCTCTGCAGACCGTCGCGAAGGTTGGTGACGCATACACTACCCCTGATCGTCGACGTGTGAGTGGACCTATGTTGCAGCAAGAGCGGAATAGAGTGCACGCACAGGTTGTATCATTTCGTGGCCTAGTCGAGCGATTTGGTAGCACTGTAGTTTCGGATGGGGCCATTGACGGTGCTAAGAGACCCGTGAACAATCTTTTGGACGTTTCCCCAGAGTGCGTCGAGTTTATTTTGGCCAAGGATTGCACTGGGCACACGAAGGATAAGAAGTTTATCGCGAACCAGGTCACCGGCTACATCTGGGGTCAGCCTGATCCCTTCAAAACTGTCCAAGTTTTGATGGACAATGCGACGCGTGGTTCTTGGCCTCTTATTGAAGAGGAGTGCCCTTGGGTGGTGGTTGGCCCCTGTGAACCACACGTCGGAAGCTTAGAGATCGGCGACTTTTGCAAGCTCCCCTTTTCAAGGAGGTGGCAAGCAAAGTGCACACAGTTCGAAAGTTTATCCTGCACCACCAGAAGCCATTCGCTGAGTTCAAGCAGATTAGCGACGGCATGTTGAGCGTGCCTGCAGGAACACGTATGGGGCATCCAGGAATTCTTGGCGCTTGGCGCCAGCCAGGCGCTCGTGCAAAAATTCTGAACCTGGGTACGATTGGCGTAGGACTCGTACTTTCTGAAAGGGGGGTTCAAAAAGGCGAACAGGCTCGTTGCGACACACCGCGTGGTCCAGTCGAGTATTCGGCACTGTATACAGTAGAACTATCGTTACGAGGCTCAAGCTCGAGGCTGGGACGACAGGACGAGGGCTGGCGCGGGGCACTGTTAACTCTGCCAAGAATGGCAGCCTAATTTTAAATCGTTATATATGGGACTTGCTATGAGTTCGCCCGACGACCAAACTATTTATCGGGTCTTTCATGTAAGCTCAAAGATCCAACGTCATCGTTGTCACAAGCTCACAACCATCGCATGATATTGTACGTGATTCCGATACGAGCTGCATTTATCGAGGCTGGGACGAGGCTGGGACGACTACCGCTTAATTATCGGTAGGCTGGGACGAGGCTGGGACGAGCAGGTTATCGAAGGGTGGTTGGGACGACCGCGACCCGCCCACGACGCCAGCCGGTGCCATCGCTACGTGTCAATAATATTATCGACTCGCTGTCCGAGGATTAGGAACTCAGACTGGGTTTGGCCTAACGCTCTACGCTGAATAAAATCGCAAACGCTCACAGCCATCTCATTCATTTTTGACGGCGGCGCACGGCTATTTAGGGGACAGAACAGTTGCGTTATTTTATTCTTGTTTTCGCGTGGTTTGTGTGTTGCTTGCCTGTAGTGCTTGTTCGTCACTTTTCTTTACTTCAGCCTCACGTCGCCGGGAGCACGTCAGGGGTGCCCGAAAATTCTGCACACCGCAGCGCATAGAGCTGCGTGTACAGATTGAGAAGTTTGGATCTGACTGTGTCACCTTTCGCTGTCCATGAAAGTACATCGATGAGGGCGAAGTGCGAAAAGAATTGCTTTCTTCGGCCTGGGTCCAATCCCAACGCTTTTACTGAACGTTGCGTTGTGTTTGCAAGAATCAGCTATTGGTTGGCCTTTTCAGCCGCGTCTGTTTGTAGCATGCCTTGAATCGTGCAGACGAAGCGCGAAGCTTGACTTGGTCCGGTATATATTCGTCTTGGGTTAGATCCTCGACGCTGTGACTGAGTGCACGCATGTTAGGGATCGTCTGCAGGGATCACTTGCGCCTCTCTGACTTACTTTCACGTGTTGTTTATAGAAAGTGAATCGGTTGCCCTGTGAGCGAACGAGAGCGAAGTCCGAAGATAATCTTCGGCTTGGGTTCAATCCCCAACGTTCTGCCTGACTCTGCGTTCTCTACTATGCAGGTACTCTGTAAATGAGCTATGATACGGTTGTGTTTTGATCGTATAGCGTGTTTGAATAACAACCGTAGACTTAGACCTGGCGGTTTCTTGCCCTAGCGTTTATGTAATTGTTGATGAAACGGTGTTTTCTCTGTGTAACGTGTTTAAATAATTAAAGCACACACATCTCTGTAGTTAAATGTGTAATTACACTATCTTGCGAGTGCCATGCTCACTGCCCTTTGCTTCGATTACGTGCTTGTTGTTTCCTATCAAGGTTACTTTAAAATGGCATCCGTATCACTTGATCGCTTACACGTAGTCCTAGGTGCCTGCCGGTTTCACTTATGATGCCTTTGGCATGTAATAGTTGATGCTTGATAGTTTCATCTTTATCACGAACCGTGGGTACTACCCAGAAAGTGCACTTAGAAGCTAGTAAACACATATTGTTACTTCTTGATATGTGATAATTTCGAATAACGTATAAAGTGAGACTGCATAATTGAGAATATGGTTTTCTTTTGGTAACCGTTTTCTTGTTTGGTTTATGCCCCACTTATTAAACCGTTTTCTTGTTTGGTGATCCCAAGATCTGCCAAATCGGTAGTAAAGTGTATGTGGGATCAATAGCAATATGATCGAAATTAAGCTTGGGCATTCATACCCGAGTTTTAGTCATGTTCAGCCGGAAATGAGATTTATTCACGAAGTAGAATTCCAGACGAAATTCACTCCGATGACGCCATGTTCGACATATAAACAATAAGTATTCATGCCAAAAGGAATAATGGAATTATGGCCGCCGAAGGCGCTGAAAATTTCTAGGGAATATTCCCTTTAAATTTTATGGAATATGCCGAACTAAATAGGGAATATTCCCGAAAATTCTTCGGCGCCTGCGGCGGGCATTTTCCGTTACTCGCTTCGCTCGTGCCTCGCAATCACCTGGTTGGCGCCAGCTTTGCCAAGAATTCCAACTAGGGTATGGCCACAGTGTTTTATGGCATGGGCTCTTTCCAAAAGAGCTATGACGCCATATGCAGGTATATTTCTTCACGTGGAGTAGCTGAATACGTCCGCGGCAATCGTTCCCAGAGAACGACCCCAGAGAGTGCGACACTGTTAGAGCAGTTCCAGGAGGTCCAGGCCATATTGGGGGATCTCTTCTTCCCAGCGCAGATCGACATGTGCTTGGCTTTCCTTAGGCCAGTAGTTTTACTGTTACGTTTTTCTGATTCCGATTTGCCAACAGCTTCCAAAATACAATATCACAAGTTCGAGGTGCAGGAGGCGTTGAAGGCAGTGGGCATTGACCCTGAGAACCCTCCTTGGGACATGGATGCGGAAGACGCGCCCTGTCTGGAAGCCTTGAAGCAGGAGATCGTCTCCATTCATCGTTATCGTTGGGACTACGGCTACACGATACTGCAGAGAACCGGATATTTGCTCGATCCTGAGTACGTAGATATGGACCAGCACGAGGACGAGGAGACTATGGAGTCGTTCCGCAGGTTTGTTGAGAAAACCTACTACTACCCTAAACAGCCAGGGCCGGATGCGAGTGCAGAGGAGGTGGCTGCATTCAAGGTGCAGTGTGCTTCACAGTTAGCGAAGCGAAGTGCCGCGGAGGTGCAGCTGTTGCAGTACAAGATGAAGCGCGGCGTATTCGCGCGTGAAACGGTGTGGGATGTTGCAAAAGTTGTTTCCACTCCTGACTTCTGGTTTCTTTTTGGAAGTTCTGTGAAGGAGCTCCAGCTGGTTGGGATGCGTGCTACCGCGCAGGTGTCTGGCGCTGGTGCGGCGGAACGTGGGCACAAGGTTATGAACCTTGTTGAAAATAAGGCACGCAACAGGATGCACTGGGACAACGTTGAGTCTTGGATGTACATCATCCATAACTCCAAGCAGATCGAGATGCGCACGAGCATTGAATATGACCCCGAGGTCATCTCGTGGACCGAAGGGAATGAGGAGAAGCTGCTTGGCGTGATGCTTGGGAGCCTGAGGAGGATGACGCACGCCAGCGGCAAAGGATGGTTGCCGCCGAGATTCGGGCTCACAACATAGCTCGAGGTGCCACGAGGCGTGTGCGGCCTTTGACAGATGAGCAGGTGGCGGCATCGCCCGAGACGACCACCACCGCTTCTGGCAGGATCGTGAGGCGCCCAACAGTGTTAGCTTTGTAGTGCTCGATCTGTAATTCTATATGTTGACTGAGGCACCTATGCGTCTCGCCAGCGCCTATGAGATAATGCATATAATTGTTTTACCGTTGAGTGCAACTGTGTAAGTGTGTAACAGTGCATCCCATTATCCCTGAAGCCTGGACTGTTGCGGAGGTCCCCCCCGCCTGCGTGCATCGATAGTTTCGTTGAATAAGTGTAAGTCTATTTGATAGGATTGCATATATAGCTGCGGAGCTCATACATACCCTCATATGTTATTCAGTTTACTAAAATTGACCGACTGTTAGCCCACCTGCAATCCTGCATCGAAAGTTTCGTTGAATAAGTGTAAGTCTATTTGATAGGATTGCATATATAGCTGCGGAGCTCATACACACCCTCATATGTTATGCAGTTTACTAAAATTGACCGACTGTTACATACCGAAAACCGAATATCACCCTGCATAGTAGCCAAGCAGTATTTTGTAGTTAGTACATACTCAAATCGGTCTAATAAACGTCAACGTTTAGTCGTGACCCCCCCCCCCAAATACGTTTAAACGTGCGTTTAGTCGTGGGGGGGGTAGGCGTTTACGCCAACCTAGGTTTCGAGAAACTCATGAAACAGGTAGGTGCAAACACTGAGTGCGGTCACAGTGTAAGATGAGATAAGGGTTTGTATTATTCTGGGAGCAAATTTTGATTGTACCGGGAACAATCAGGGATATTACCGATGACATATGTGTCATACATGTCATACGTGCCATACGTGTCATGCCATGTCATGTCATGTCATGTCATGTCATGTCATGTCATGTCATGTCATGTCATGTCATATCATGTCATGTCATGTCATGTCATGGCATGGCATGTCATGTCATGTCATGTCATGTCATGTTATGTCATGTCATCATGTGTTATAATGACATACAGTCGTCAAATATTGTCAGTACGGTCGATTATGACATGTACAGTCAGTATGTCTGTCACCCACCTAAGACTACATAAGAGGCGTGTAGTGGGGGCATATCCTTATTAACTACAATTATATTCCTTAAGTATCTTATGTATTTGCCAGGATTTCCCGGTATTTCGGAACGCCTCTTATGTAGTAGAGCCACCGGTCATCTACGGCAACACCACCTCAGTCGATCACTCAATATATTAGCTGTCCCATTCTGAGACCTTCATATATTGCTGGAATCTGTATAGGCAGCCCTGACTGGGAGTCCCGGTGCAGGCCCCTATGACAGACCCCTAGGACCAACACTGGACTGCTGACTGATCTATAGGTTCGTGCTGTGACACACGCTATGTCACAGGTAGGCTAGTTTCCGAGACCGTTGCGAGACCGTTCCGGGTGTATCTAGCTTAGGGTTTATTTATCTTGACACAGTTTATCCACAGAGTTCGGGACCCTCTGATATCTAGTGAACTAGGATATTCCGGTAGGTCGTGGCCCCATCCACGCTTTATTCCACTTGCTAGTTTGGCCCACCAAACGCAATTGGGGAGTTTGGGAGTTTCGGGAGTTCGGGAGTTTTACAATGGGAGGCCCTAAAAAAATCGAAAATTTGACCGAATCTAGGGTTTAAGATTTTCCCGAGTGGAATGTAATTTTATTTAATTTTCCGGTTGATTTAGGGTTTAAGAAATATTCCTAATTTTCACGAAAGAAATCATCTTTTTCAGCCTGAATTAAGGAAGGTTTATGGGGTTTTTTGTGTTAAGAAAACATAAATTTTCCATTGAACTTGTATAATATTTCACGCATTTTTAAGCTTCAAATTTTTTTTCGAAACTCGGTAGCAAAATGAAACTTTTTACGTCTGATTTTTATGAAAAATGTTTTTGGGGGTTCATCGATGAACCCCTTTTATTTTTCCTAGTTTTATATGAATTTCGGGCCTTTTTGGGTGTTGGGGAGTTTTACAAGGGGAGGCCCTGAAAAAATCGAAAATTTGACCGAATCTAGGGTTTAAGATTTTCCCGAGTTGAATGTAATTTTATTTAATTTCCCGGTTGTTTTAGGGTTTAAGAAATATTCCTGATTTTAACTAAAAAAATCATCTTTGTCAGCCTGAATTAAGGAAAGTTTATGGGGTTTTTTGTGTTAAGAAAACAAAAATTTTCCATTGAATTTGTACCATATTTCACGCATTCTCCAGCTTCAAATTTTTTTTCGAAACTCGGTAGCAAAATCACACTTTATACGTCTGATTTTTATGAAATATGTTTTTGGGTGTTCATCGATGAACCCCTTTTATTTTTTCTAGTTTTATATGCCCTTTTTGGGGGTTTTTCTAAATTTTTTGAAATTTCTTCAAAAAACCCCGATTTCTTTGCAATTTCAGGAATATTTTATATTTATATATCACATGAAATATACAGCTTCAAATCAATATTCAAAACAAAGTTACCGGCGCGCATGTTTTGCCTCCAGAGTTTAACACGACTTCACCTTTTCTAGTGCCCTTCGCCCCATCGCCTACTCGTCTTCGTGCATTGACCAACTACGTTCTCCATTGGTTTTTCACGTGCTTTCGCGGACCACTACTAACCACAAGTCCGGGTGGCCGGCCCCCCAGTTAGGTTCAAAACATACTTCTTTCCCCGCCAAGATCCCTAACTAACTTTCACGAACTTTCGATGTTCTACTTCACGTTTGTCACTTTCATCTTCCGGTACGGCTCACTCAATCCAAGATCCCCCACATGGCGCTTCGCGCAGCAGAACACCGCGTGAGATAAATAGTGCACCGCGCTAATGAAGTTTGCACGCTTCCTCTCCACGCCGATGAAGGCGCGTCCCATGCGAAGCGCTCCAATCCCAGTGGTTCCTGCGGAACACTTAACATCTTTCAATACCCCGGCGTGTCCCTCGCGGCAAAACCAATGCATCCACAATGACACGCACCACTTCCCATGAACGGGTCCAGCACCACCATGTCGATGTCGGTTGTGTACCGCTCCACCAACAGCTCCATGAGCTCCACCTTTTTCTGTCCCACCACCAAGGTCTTGCCATGCTCTTCGCAGGGCTTACCGCCCTTCAAGCATCCCACTACGGCGCAATCGTGCTTGAAGGTATCCTGCACTTGAACAGCTTGGAAAGGTCGTGCCTGATGTTCTACCTCGGTCTGAACGATGTCCATCCTCTGCTCCTCATCCATTTCCTTCCAGCTTGGTTCCCAGCTCTCAGCCAGGTGCTTTTCCAAGGCCTTCTCAAAAGCCTTCACCTCTTGGTAACTTAGGGCACGCAAAATGTTTCCAGTCCAACAATTCAGCGGGAAATAATCAAAGTCAAGGTCCTTACATTGCTGCCCCCTGGTTTGGATGCTGGTCTTGAAGTCCAACTTCGGAGCCTCCAGCTTCCGTGCAAAAGTCGTGTACTGGTGTCCCACGGACTTTGGAGTGTTCGTGAAAGTCGCGTTGTTGCGGTTCCCCTCCGTCACGATGTACCCCGGCATTGTCTTGTACACCTGTGATCCTTCCCCCCTTTTCCCTCCCTTTAAGAAACGTAACAAAAAAACAAAAATAAAAGGGTGCCTTCAAAGCAACAAGTGTTACATCGATCCTACCGGGTGCTTCAACGCCTTCCAGCCCGCCTCCAAAGCTCGAAGGGCTTCACTGTCGCCTAAGGCACACACAATGGTGTCTCCGTCCACCTTTCCCAGATCGGCGTATTTATGAACCTCCGACATGCCATCGTTGTTCGCGCACAGCTCGTCCAACTTGACTGCGAACGCATCCCAATCCACCTTCGTGTTGTACCCGGTCTTGCTCTCATGGCCCCACGGAACATCCGTGATGACCGCCGCCACACAAAACTTATCTTCCGCCGCGTTGTGCGTGATGACGTCCATGGCCCCGAGAGCTTCGCCGAAGTACAGCTGCAACAGCGGGATGCCTTGGGAGTTCATGGCAACCGATGTCAACACCAACAACTTCTCAGACTCGGCATGTCCGTGTTGATGGATTAACTCCAAGACGTACTCCACCTTCTCATCCTTCACCTTCGTGCCACGCGTCACGCCACGGTTCTTCACCGCTACCACCTTCGGCACCTCCACGGACACAATATTGTGCACATGATGCCGTACACCAGGCTTCAACGCCTCCTCATTCATCTTCAAGAACTGCCCAATCTCAATGCTCTCCTTCACCGGTCCCTTCTGCTGCGTTCCATTTCGGAGCGTTCCGCCTGCCATCTTCCATTGTCGCAACCCTTCGTAGTCCGGGTTCCCTCGCGACACCCCAACCCAAGGCTTCATCCATTCCGCGCAGGGGGCCGGGTCGTCCTCCATGTCCTGCTCATCCTTCTGTTTCTCCTTGTCGCTAAGCCAAGCCGCGTAAGCGGCATCCTCCTCCTCAAAGGCCTGCAACTCTTGACGTAGCTTCCCCATCTCCGCCCTCTTCTTAGTTAGATCCTTTCTCTGCTTCTTTGATTTTGGGACATGTTCCCCCGCGTCCTCCGCCGCAAACCAATCCGCCACTTCCTGTCTCTTCCGCTTCCGATCTTCACGTGTTTCACGAACCTCATCCGACTCCTTTTCAAAGTCAAACTTTCCATCCTCCTCCTCATCGCCCTCCTCATCGCCCTCCTCTTCCTCTTCGTTCTCCTCCTCCTCGTTCTCCTGACCATCTTCCTCACCAACCGGTTCCTCACCTTCTACCTCCTCATCCCCATCGCCTACCTCGTCATCATCCCCAACCGACGCACCTTCCTGCGTCTCTTCCTTTTCCTCTTCAACATCCCCACCCGTCTCACCAGCTGCAACTTCCGCAAGGGTCTCGACGCCACTCTCCTGAGCCTCCACAGCAGTCTCCTCCCACTCAACCATCTCGTTGTGCTTCTTCAGCATGTCCTGCACGACTTTCGGCTCGACATCCCGGTTCAAGCGAGGCAAGTTACTGGTCTTGGAGCAAGTCTCGTTGGCGTCGAAGAAAGTACCATCGTACCTGTAAACAAAAGTTTAACACCCATCACCTTTCCGCATAAAAAAATAGTTCACGGCTTTAACCAAACCGTGGTAGATGGACTTACTTTCCGGCGCTCAGGTCCTCCAAGAACTTGGACGCCTCTTCAGTTTTTTTCGCCTTCCCCTTAGAGCTTTGAAGCTCTAGCTGTGAGCGGACTTCTTGACGAAGCAGCACAAACGAACACAAGTCCGTGAAGGCGCGTGTGGTTCCGACGAAGCCCAAAGTCGCGCATTGCTTCTTCTTCTTCAAGTGGAGCTCGCCATTCTCGTCCTTCACGGCGAACTTGACGTTCTCGTTCACTTTCAGGAAAACCTGAGACATGTGTTTGTCTTCAGGCGTGATGGTTGCATGTAACACAATAAAATAAAGACCGGCTTCCACCGTACCTGATATCTTTGTGTCGGATTAAGACGTTGGAATTCCTTGTTGTCGAACAAGGAGTTGAAGCCGAAGGGGGAATCCTTCCCCAAAGCTTCGCAGTTCTCGCGAAGCAAGGCCTCCAGCCGCTCGTCGGGCCCGATCACCTTTTCGTGGATGTGGGCCATCCTCTTGAAGAACATCAACGAGTATAACGAAGGGTCGATGTGAGAGAACAAAACAACCAACTTCTGTGGTTTGGCCACGGTCTTGTCAATGGAGGACATCAGCCATTTGAAGGAGGTGTAGTCGTCGAAAAAAGTTTTTTCTTGGACCCCTTCTCGTTCTGGACGATGCGCGAGAGGGCGAGGCATGTAACCTCCTCCTTGGTGATGTCCTCCGACACCACGATGACGTTGCATTCCAGAAACCTTTTGTCCCGGGCCTCTAGTTTTTTTCCGCCTACCACGGCGCCATCTTGGAAGGCACGAGTGAAAAACTCGTGCCTACCATGTCCGTCAATGGCAATGTACCGCTTACTGAAAACAAAAACAAACACAGCACGCCATTTAAAACGACAAAGAACATGGGTTAAAGGGTTAGAGAAACTATTTATAAAAAAATATATAAAGTGTTTACTTCAGCTAAAGCTACCACTGGCTGTCTAGCATCCACAAAGGACATTGCGTCCTACGTATTTTTGCGTTTCGCTCAGCGTCTTTTTTATTCTTGAGTCTCCTCTTAGCTACTGCCACGTTTGGAACATTATACCAGCTAATGGGAACATGGTTCTTCCTGCAAGAATCTTCCTCATCTTCTGAGGATGTAACATCTTCAAGCAACACTAGCTTAAAACCCCCTGTCTAAAATGCAACGCCTACGTCTAGTAATTTCTTTGTTGATCCTAATTCTTTCAGCTTCTCGGTTCATTGCACGTCTTCTTTGAAAGGCGCGCACGCCTTTAAACAGATCTCTGCAACAAATTAAAAGACAAGAAAGAAAACTTTAGGAGCAAGAGTCCTGAAGGGAGTCAGTAGACCTGCAGGTGAACAGCAAATAAACAAGAAGAAAGTCACCATGCAAAACCAAGAAGAGTTCAAGCACTAACCTTTTTTTGCTGAATAAGAAAAGCGTTCATCGATGAACGCAAAAGCGTTCATCGATGAACGCTTTTTAAAAAACACTGCTAAAGAAACAAGTGTTTTGACCGGTTTAAAGAAAAGTGTTCATCGATGAACGCTTTCTTTATTTTGTTTCTGAAGCTTGAGTATTTTAAACTCTTTTTAAGAAAGCGTTCATCGATGAACGCTTTTCTTAGTTTTCCTTGTATTTTTCCTGAGAAAAAAGCTGAATCACACAGAAATATCGCAGCTTTTGCAACTCCAAACCGCAAAGTTTTAGGAAAAATACAAGGAAAACTAAGAAAAGCGCTCATCGATGAACGCTTTCTTAAAAACAGTTTAAAATACTCAAGCTTCAGAAACAAAATAAAGAAAGCGTTCATCGATGAACACTTTTCTTTAAACCTGTTAAAACACTTGTTTCTTTAGCAGTGTTTTTTAAAAAGCGTTCATCGATGAACGCTTTTTCACACTTGTCTCTTCTACCTTTTGTCAGCGCAGTTCTTCAAGAAGGTTTAGTGAAACTTACCCGTGGGCCTTAGGATCTCCTTTTTTGGCGCGGCGCCAGATCATGGTTTGGGAAAGGTCGATGCCGTTTTTCTCAACGGACTTCTCCACGTTGACACCGTTGTGATTGTGTCCTCTTGGGTTGTCAGCGAAAGAGCAGTCCGCGAGCTTCAGCACTTTCTGCTCAACGAAACGCTGTTCCATCACGTCCGCGTAAACCAACCTTTCCGTGTTGCCATCCCCGGACTTCTTGGTGGTTCCTTTTTTTGCAGGCATCTTTGCTTGTTTCTTTTGACTTTAAATCTTTGCGCTTTTTATTTGGCGGCTAGAGTTCTTTACTAGCTCTCAACTGTCTTCAGGTTTTCTTCGACTTCTCTTTCCGAAACACGTCGACTCCTTTGGTCAGTGTCGTTCTCGACTCGATATTTTTTCGCCTCGATATTTTTTTTTAAATTTTCAAAGCGTTTCCTCGAGTCGAATATTTTGAAGGTTTCGCCTCGACTCGACACTCGACTCGATTTTTTCCTTCGCCTCTCTTTCCGAAACAGCTAGACTCGTTTGGTCGGTGTCGTTCTCGACTCGACTCGAAAATTTCCCAGCCGTCGCCTCGACTCGATTTTATTTCGGCGTCGCCTTTTATTTTGGCGACTAGAGTTTTTTAAGGCCTCTCCTCGACACTTTCACTTCGGGAGTGCATTTATTTTACCGACTTCCTAGGGCTAATGCAATGTCCACTCAATTTGTTACTTTTCGCTGCCTTGAAACCGGGGATGTCGTTCGTGAAATTCCTATTGTTTGGCATCTTGGAGACCCTTTTGTGACTAGCGACACACTTTGCAATGTTTTTAGTCTTGACAAGAAAGAAGATCTTTCCGTCACCTCCGAGTACGATGACTCCGTTGCTTGCTCTTTGGACCTGTTTCCCGTTCACGCGGGCTTCTTGCACAATGTGTACGGTACTCCTACCGACGACAACATGCCAATCTTGGTAAGCGACAGCGAAAGCGATGACAGCGATGATGAAGAAGACATTATTTACACCGGCGAGTGCAAGACTCCCCGGTTCTCACCAAACACGAAGCCCAAGCCCACGGAGTCCGTCGCTTCGACAAACCTTTCCAAGTCCGACTCGACTTCCAGTCACGCCTCTTCTTTTAAGTGGCCCGCAGATTGCAAACGTGTGAACAAGGTCCCCTTCGACGTCGATGGCAATGTAACTTTTGGTCACCACATGTCCTCACCTCTTCCTAAACCAACCGGGAAGGGCGGTCTACCGCTGAACAAACTTGACTTCCATGTCACGAACCGTTCTTGGTCCCACGCCTGCGCCACAACTTGGGCGGAGGTAACCCGACAAGATGCTGTCAAGGACTGCAACTCTCAAGTTCGACTTCAAAACTGCCTTGGAGAAAAACTTTGCAGGAATACGGAGTGCTCTTTCTTTAAAACCCATGACAAAGAGTTCGTTCAGACAAGTTCTCAACAACGTGGCAAACGCTCCGCTTCCGCTTTCCTCGGCGTTGAGGTATTTTAATCCCAAGGTTTTCCCGTACACTTTCCCCACTTTTCCAGTAGGACCTTACGCTTTTCTTTTCTTCTTTCAGATTGAAGGCCCTCCATGCAAAAAGTGTCAAGAACCCATGGAAGTTATTACCTGTGGTGCCCGGGCTACTTTGGTCCGCATCGACCTTCCCGCAGCCGAAGGCCACCTACTGCTCTTTAGACACGAAGGCACCCATGCCTGCCAACCCATGGATAAAAAGGGGAAGGCCGTTGTTTCCAAAGAAACCCAAGACGCCATCAAAGAAGCCCTTCCCGTTTTCGGTGGTCGCTTCACTTCCGAGAAGCTGAAGAACTCCGCCACAACGGTTGCCTTCGAGAAGATGCTTTCCTCTCCGGACGGCTCTCCCATCGACGTGTACAAGGTATCGCCCTATTTTTGTGTTACCTTTCCGTTATACGTCGGGGACATGTTATTCTTAATGCATGGTTCCATTTTAGGTGGCCCGCGAAATGCAAGACGCTCGCGCCGTCCGCGACGTGATGAAAGAACACCGTGCGACTCAACGTGCCCCCGAGCGTGCTGCTGATGACGAGGTCAAGGAAATGAAACGGATCCTAGACTCAAAGGGATACCGTACTCTTCTTTTCGACACCGCACCTCTGAACTGGTTCATGTGCCCCCTGGACTTGCCGTGGTCCCCCGCGAAGATCATGCTGTTGATGGACCGCATTCTCGGCAAGCCTCCGTTCATCGGTTGCTACGCATGTTCTGATGGTGGCCACAGCTGCATTAACGGTCGCGTTGTCGAGAAGGTTGCAACGGTCGTGCCCGGAATTGGGTTGATAAAACTAGCAACCTTCGTGCTGCCGGCGGGTGAACGCGGTGTGGATGAGGAGAAGATGTGGCAAGGCATCGACTACGCTTGCCGGACGGTGGCCATGGAGGACGCCGACTTCGCGAAATATCGAGACAAGGAGGTTTGGGTAAAGACCAACCCAAAAGGTGAGATTTGCTTTCGTCCCGTCGGTTTCGTCCGTGACGCGGGTGGCGGAGGCTGGATCGGCATCCGCTTGAACTACAACAAGTTCATGCGCCGGGAGGACCGAAAGAAGTACATGACGCGGGACGAGGCGGGCAACTCGTTGGAGAAAGGCTGTGACTTGCACCTCGTTGCGAACATGGGGATACACGCTCGGTGTTTGGACAAGAGTTTCGAGGAGACCCAGTTCCGGACACTGTTCACACGGTGGTACGAAGCACAAGCCCCCAGACGTGTGATGGACGCACGTGCGCGCCTCTTCGACTTCATCATGGAGCAAGAGAGCAAGAGCGTGCAATCCTCTTTGTCTTCGCTCGTTTTATTTTACGAAGGTGAAGGCGAACGCACCCTGCAGCTTTTCACACAAAGCAAAGGGGCTAACCCGGCGGAGCAACTCTTCTCCAAGGACGGCAAACTGATCGGCGTGAATCTGCCGGCCTCCGAGTTCTTGCACCTGGAGAACGTGACGTACATCACTCAGTCCGCCTGGTTGGAGCACGTAGGAGAAGGTGGCCACAGCCAGCGGGACTCCCGCACGAACACCCTCTACGATGAGCGGCGAAGGGTGTACACCGCCATGCAACGCGCACGCCACACCGCGTACGACGTCCTTGAGGAGGTGCGTGAAATATATGTCACTCCTGGTCCAGTGACGACGGAGACACGCAGTCACCGACCAAACCAAGTCCGATCGATGGGGAAGAGGACTAAGACTAGGGTGACGATCGACGAGCCTGGAACGCCGACTCCGGCCATCAAGTTGGTGCGGGCATGCCTCGAGAACCCTTTGGAGTTCCAATGGCAGTTCGACCCAAACACCGAGGACCCGGCCGCCCGTTATGTTTGGCAGTCTTCCCAAGAGGTGGACGAGGCTCTCGTGGTGCAATATTTGGAGACCGCGGTGCACTTTCATTCCGAACATCGCTACGTGGACACTCGCCGCGTGTCCGTCGGGTCTTTGGACGAGGTGCGGTACCAGACAAGCACCACGAAAGGCCACGCGCAAATGTTGGCTCGCATGTTCTTGCAGCCTGACAAGCGCTTGAAAGTGATACAGGTTGGCCAACCCACCGTCCGTTTAACCGCACGTGGAAGACACGACGGCTTCCTGGACCGCAGTTACACCTTGTCCTCTGGTCGAGGTGAACCCTCGCGGGTGATATTTGGTCATCTGGCCCGGGCGGCGCAACAACGCATCAGCTGCTCATGCTACTCATGGCGCCAAACGATGACTCGCGTGGGAAGGTCGACTTCGGTGAAGCTTTGCTTGTGCCTGTCCACCCTCCTATTCCGCGCGGGGTTCAAACCTGGACATGCATTTTACGTGCAATCGGGGTTTACCACGGAGGAGATCGACGACATCTTAACGGCGCTGGGATCCCGCCTCACCACCGGCGATCGTGTCGGGAGTGAGGAACTGGCCTACGGGCAATGGATGGTGGTGCCCGGTACCGGTAGGAAAGCAAGATGCGCGGCCTCCGAGTCCCGCAAGGGTTGCGTGACAGCGAAGACCCACTACCGGAATATCCTAGTTCACTAGATATCAGAGGGTCCCGAACTGTGTGGATAAACTGTGATAAGATAATAAACCCTAAGCTAGATATACCCGGAACGGTCTCGCAACGGTCTCGGATACTAGCCTACCTGTGACACAGCGTGTGTCACAGCACGAACCTATAGATCAGTCAGCGGTCCAGTGTTGGTCCTAGGGGTCTGTCATAGGGGCCTGCACCGGGACTCCCAGTCAGGGCTACCTATACAGATTCCAGCACACCACCCCAGCACTGTGGGTGGTGACTGTTTAGGAGAGTCAGAATGTTAAGATAAGTTAGGGTAGGAGCTAGGGTGACAAACCTAACTGCTAATTCAACTGTGCAATTCTGATACACAAATTGAAACCCTCTAGCCGGCACAAGTGCAGAAACATACAGGTATATAGGTCCTGCCAAACTACTGAAAGGCACTGTGTCAGCAAGTCAGATTGAAGAGCTCAAAGTTGTCAAAGCAAAAACATAAACCAGATTGAAGACCATGTTGAGGTCAAAGTACATCTCAGCACACCACCATGAAAGTGGTGTACTGCCAGAACCAGAAACATAACTACTCGGGGTCAATGGCCAGAGGAGCACCGTCACCACAACGAGCACTGTAGTAGTCCACCGTAGCACGGCGGAGTAACACAGGGCTGCCAAAGTGCAAGGTGTCGGTCACGGAGAAATCATTCGCCAGAGAATTTGACGGAGTCGGTGTTGTTGATCCGTCGATCACGGGAGGCTGCACCGCACCAGGGTGCTGCCAAGTGCTGCCCGAAGGTGGCGCCTCGTCATCTGAAGACGATGCCGGCGACAACGGAGGACCGCCCTCAAATAAGATGCCAGGCGGCGGCGGCCCGGGATTCCACGGCACCGGAGCCATGTAGAGGCCCTGCCGCCGCTGCACCCGCCGGTGGCGACGAGGCGGGATGGCACATGGCACCGCGTCAAGCGGTGTCTCCTCGCTCCTGCACAGCACAGGCTGCAGCGCAGCCCGACCCGATACCTGCACAGGGTCGACGTCGTTGGCCACCGTGTAGGTGGCTGCTCCTACTCCCATGACAGAGATCAAGAGAATGAAAGAGAGAAGGAAGGGCATCCCCCACAAGCCCGCGTGGGCAGGGAAGCCCCACGGAGGCTTTCCACAGCCGTAGCTGCGGGGAGCACCCTCACGCCAATCCTCCAGAGCACCACCAGAGTGAGGTGCTTGGGCCGCGGGCGTCGACGAGTGATTTGCCGAGACGGCCGAGGCCCGCGGCTTCACGACGAAGCTGCCGTCAGCGAGGTCCTCGTAATCGTCCGTGTCGTACCCCGTGAGATCAACCTGTCCGATGGCGGCGTGGTTCACGGTCTGAACGAGCCCAGCGAACTCACCGTCCGCGTCCGCTGTGGTGGTCACCCGCGCCGATTGAAGTGGCGCGGGCTTCACATCTTCTCCCTGCGAGACAGGCATAGCAGGGGCCGGCACGGCGGATGCCGATGCCGCCGCCCCACCTGCCGGAACCTGCTCCTCCGGTGTGGCCACCGCTGCGGCGGGTACGCACACCAGAGCCGAAGCCCCCTTACCGTCACCGGCAGGAGGCGGGAAAGATGCGTGAGTGTAATGCACCTGTGGGTTGGCCGCGGAGTGAACCTCCGCGGCAAGATCGTCGAGCCTGCGGAGAATGTCGTCCCCCTCGGAATCCGGCTGCTGCTCCACGGTGAAGCCGTAGGCGGACACGTCAATGCCGCCCACCGCTCCCGCAGAAAGCACCGCAGGCGGCCCATTATGCACGCGGGCGCCGCACTGCGCGAGACTCCGCTCATCCATCGCCACCCTGGAACAGCACACATGGCGAGTGCGTGCACCCCTGCCTGCGTCCCTCCTCGTCGATGGGAACGCAAAATGCCGCGGCCGGTGGGCGCGGGGTAGAAGTCTTACCGTGGCGGGCCGGCCCGGGGCCGCTGAAGCTCGCTCCGGGCCGAAAGCGGGCCGAAGGGGCTTTCGCCCCCGGGCCGCACAAAAATATGAGCCGGCCAAACTTCGGCCAAAAATAAATGCATTTTATGCCACTTTTTATCAAATCCCCATACTTAATTTCAAAACTTCGCGCCTGCGGCGGTCATTTTCCTTCCTTGACCGTTTTGGCCGAAAGCGGGCCAGTGGAAATATAGTTTACGGGCCGTAAAGAATTTTGGAAGACTTCTACCCTGGGTGGGCGGGTGTTGGCGCCCGCCCAACGGGCAGTCGCGGTAGAAGTGATACGCCTCACCTTTCCCCGCCTTCTTGCACCTACCGCAGAACGGCCTTGCCCGTTGATCGTCACGGTCGAATCCCACCGGTGGGGCCTTGTGGGTCCCCACACGGAATCCTCGCGGCTGCTGCCCCCGCTGCTGCTGCTGCCGCTGCTGCACCCGCTCCCGTTGTTGACGCACAACCGGAGCGGCCTCACCCCGCTGCCGCTGCACGAGCTCCGTAAGCTCCGTGATCTTCTGGAGCAGCGCATCGTACTCACTGCTGGAGAGGTGTGCGGAGACCCCGCCCGCACCAGAAGCCGCCTTCCCCCCGTCCGTCTGCGCCCAAGACTGATAAATCTCGACCACCAAGGAGCGAAGAGAAGCAAGGGACACGTGGGACAGGTCAGCAGCCATGGGATAGCGGACCTTTACCGCCGCGTAAAACACGGGGTCGAGGCGGGTGTAGAGAGACAATTTTCGTGTTGCCTCGGTCGGAGTCCAGGCTGAAGTCCTGTTATCCCGCACCAAACGCTGTTCCTTAGCCAAAATCGGCTGCGGGTCAACGTTTGCGGGATAACGTAAAGCCGCATGCTCCTCCTGCTGCGATTCCCGCAGCGCCACTGGTATAGAGCCCTTGATGATGTCGACAAGAGCACGCCGTCCATCTCGGTCAGTCGAAGAATCCGTACCAGTGAGCCAGACGTAGGCGTTGCTGTGCTTCTCCACCACGAGAGCCAGAACGTCGTACAAGAGGCCATTCACCTTGTTGACCACCGGAGCCAGGGGGTCGTCGAGGTCAAAGGCACACAGTTCCAGCCCGGCCGACTGAAACTCCGTACGCAGCTGCACCACCAGGTCGGACAGAAGGCCAGCGTCGTCCGTACCGCGGAAATGATGTTTCTTGTCACCAAGAATATCCTCACGGATACTCTTGGCCCAAGCCCGATGGAGACGCGCTTTGTAGATCTCGTCCGCCAACTTGGATTGCTCCTGCAAGTAACGTCTGACGGCCACGTCCGCGTCTTCGTTCGATGCAGGGTTGGGGGTAGGAACCGAAGGCGTAGCTGCCGTCGGCGTGTTCCGTACCCCGTCGATCAACCTCAGAGAGGCGTCGATGTCGCTGTCCCTCGTGAGGGATTTCTTGGATCTCGTTGTGATTCCCATCTCTAGATAAGCCTGAGGGGAGGCGGTACGCTGCAGCACGTTTGGGTAGGGTCGCGGAGAAAATGTGACGTCACGGACACGGAACGAACGGTCGGGCCATGCTAGCGAGGGGCGAAGGAAGATGTCGTCGAAGTCAAAGGTGCTTAAGTCACCAGCCCAAAACACGGCAGCAGGCGGGATCAGAGCGAGCAGAAAACCGCGAATAGTGAACATTGCGACGACGAAACCCAATCCGAGCCGGCACCCCATAGCTGCGGCCCAAGTCGCTCACCGCAAGCCGCTCATCTCAAAATCTCCACTAATGCCCAAACGCGCAAACGCGCACCACCTCTCCGAACGGCCGTTTAGCCAATCATGGCCAAACTAGCAAGTGGAATAAAGCGTGGATGGGGCCACGACCTACCGGAATATCCTAGTTCACTAGATATCAGAGGGTCCCGAACTGTGTGGATAAATTGTGATAAGATAATAAACCCTAAGCTAGATATACCCGGAACGGTCTC
>LGRX02010320.1:19421-63149 GCA_001247695.2 Cymbomonas tetramitiformis | reverse complement strand
TGCTGTGAGCGCGACCATCCTCAACACAGGCCCACGAGGTGTTGTGAGCGTGAATGCCTTGAACGCAGGAGGACGTTGGTAGTCGACAGTTGGGCGTGCCTGGTCTGCCAACTTCTGGGGCAACGGGGCGGCATGCTGAGGAGATGTTGCCATCCAAAATCGAAGTGAACGGAGTGAGCCTTGATCGCAACGAGGCAAATAACGCCCTTGAGATGTATCAGCGTCTCTTCCCCACGGAGGTACCTGCTACACCACTGCCTCATGATTTTGAGTAAGAATTGCCCATACTTTCCATACGGCTACTCGATGGTTTCAAATATCGGTCCTAGCTCTTGACACTTTGAATGTCAGCCCTAGCTCAGGCACTCAGAGTATCCCAAGGGTCATAGGTCATTATGCATGGTTTGATCACATCAAACCGCAGTAGACAGAGATAAATGAAACTTATGCGATATGCCCTCGATCTCTATCCATCAAAAACCAATGGTCACCAAGATCTCTACCACACACTCATCCCAAGGCGCCAGAGATATATGCACTCTGACATGAGTGCCTTTTGGCATGCTAAATCACTCCCGGACATAAATTCTGGACGGCGAGATGGGGGCCTTTCGATATGCCAAAACGCCCCCATCTCGGATGCTTGGAGTAATTCGGCTTGCCAAGATGGGGGCCTTTCGACATGCCAAAACGCCCCCATCTCGGATGCTTGGAGTAATTCGGCTTGCCAAGATGGGGGCCTTTCGGCATGCCAAAACGCCCCCATCTCGGATGCTTGGAGTGATTCGGCTTGCCAAGATGGGGCCTTTCGGCATGCCAAAACGCCCCCATCTTGGATGCTTGGAGTGATTCGGCTTGCCAAGATGGGGGCCTTTCGACATGCCAAAACGCCCCTATCTGGGATGCTTGGAGTGATTCGGCTTGCCAAGATGGGGGCCTTTCGACATGCCAAAACGCCCCCATCTCGGATGCTTGGAGTGATTCGGCTTGCCAAGATGGGGGCCTTTCGACATGCCAAAACGCCCCCATCTCGGATGCTTGGAGTAATTCGGCTTGCCAAGATGGGGGCCTTTCGATATGCCAAAACGCCCCCATCTCGGATGCTTGGAGTAATTCGGCTTGCCAAGATGGGGGCCTTTCGGCATGCCAAAACGCCCCCATCTGGGATGCTTGGAGTGATTCGGCTTGCCAAGATGGGGGCCTTTTGGCATGCCGAATCACTCCCGGCGGCCGACATGGGGGCCTTTTGGAATGCCGAATCACTCCCGGCGGCCGAGATGGGGGCCTTTTGGCATGCCGAATCACTCCCAGCTGCCAGAGGTGTCTTGGCATGCCGGAACTCACCCGGCGGCCAGGTGGGGGGCCTTTTTGGCATGCCGGGACCACTCCCGGCGGCCGAGATGGGGGCCTTCGGCATGTGCCGAATCACCCCGGCGGCTGAGGTGAGGGCCTTTTTTGGCAGGCCGAATCACTCCCAGCGGCCGAGGTGGGGGCCTTTGGCATGCCGAATCACTCCCGGCGGCGAGGTGAGGGCCTTTGGCAGGCCGGGACCACTCCCGCGGCCGACATGGGGGCCTTTGGCATGCCGAATCACCCCGGCGGCCAAATAAGATGGGGGCCTTTTTGCATGCCGAATCACTCCCGGCGGCCGAGGTGGGGGCCTTTACATGCCGAATCACTCCCAGCGGCTGAGGTGGGGGCTTTGCATGCCGAATCACCCCGCGGCCGAGGTGGGGGCCTTTTTGGCATGCCGAATCACTCCCCAGCGGCCGGGAGGTGGGCCTGGCGCCGAATCACCCGGCGGCCGAGATGGGGCCTCTTGGCATGCCGAATCACCCCGGCGGCCGAGGTGAGGGCCTTTGGCATGCCGAATCACTCCCGGCGGCCGAGATGGGGGCCTTTTGGCATGCCGAATCACTCCCGGCGGCCGACATGGGGGCCTTTTGGCATGCCGAATCACTCCCGGCGGCCGAGATGGGGGCCTTTTGGCATGCCGAATCACTCCCGGCGGCCGACATGGGGGCCTTTTGGCATGCCGAATCACTCCCAGCGGCCGAGATGGGGGCGGCTGAGATCTTTTGAGTGACGCAGGCAGCAGAAGAAGTTGGCGGTAGCACGGAGATGTTGTGGAGCTCAGATCTCAGGGATGAAGTTTTGGATCCAGATGTGGAGTCTACAGATACCAGCCAGGGCAAGGCGCAGCAGTTCAGCCCAGGCGGTAGTGGAAGCAGCGGTGATTCGGGGCCCTCTTTGAGGAGCCCCAAGCTAAGTCCGGGCAGCCCCAAAAGCCCACTCCAGAGCCGAAGTTTCCGTACACGCAACGCGGATTCAGACCCAGAGCCCGCCCCTGTGTTTGCCCCGGCAGTGCCCCGCCCCGACTTTTGCCTCCCAGAGGATGATAGCGATGATGAACTTGACATCCCTGGCGGCCAAACAGGTTCTCCCCGGACCCTCGCCTTTGCCTCCTTCTGCCTGACTGTCCACGCAGGTGCCCGCGGCAGCAGTCGCTGTTGATTCCTGCACTCCTGGCACCTCCATTAAAATTTCTGCTCAATTTGACCGAGGCGGCTGAATGTCACAGGCAAGGGCATTCCTGTGAAGGATGTGATCCAGCCGGGAACTGGGCGGATGGTGAGCAAGACTGAGGCCATCCTGCTGAACAAGGTGGAGCGCAACCCTCATGAGGTGCTCAGAGCCTCTTTCCTCCAGACCTGAAGAAAGCATTCTGCCCACCCTCCTGCACGTCATGCCACAAGCAGCTGCCGCTGTCTGTCCCATCATACGTGGGGCCTTGTGCCTACACATATGTCAAGACGCCAGCGGATGCACTGTGGAGCAGAGGTGGCTGGATCAGACAGGATGCCGCACGCCCGTATCCAAACTTTCCATTGAAGGCTGCGCGCCTAAAATCAAAACGCATTTATATTTTGTTGGCATGCTGTCATGGGGGATTGCACCCGGAGGAGAGACGCGTGCTCTGGAGGGCGGCAGGGCGCTCCGGATGCCCGTGGTGGATATACACGCTTCCGCCCGCGCTCCGCCAAGAAGCGCGGCCAGGTGCGCCTTCCTGCCGAGGTGTATGCATGCGCACAGAGTATTCTAGGGATGCGGTCATCAAGCTACATATCACCTGGGCTCGACCTCCCTGCCATCCTCACTCATCATATTACCTTGTTGCAATGCTACAGGTCTGTGGGGAGCATCAGGGAGCAGGGTGCAACCTTGGCTGCCTTGCTAGACTTATCAAACTCAAGTGCAGGCACGGAGGGAGGAGTCGTGATGCACTCCGAACGAACCGATAAGTTCCGATCATTGGAGGATAGATATGCATGTGGTGGCGCTGGTATATGCATAAGGATCCCAAAGATGTCCCGATGGCTGGCAGGTTTCAGAAAATGGGCTTGGTGTTGTTGCTACATGTCAGGATGAGGGTTGCAAGGTAGCCAATGGTGGCAGCGAGCACAAGCGAGAAGCATACATGGCCTACACCCCGAATTTGGCGCGGGCGCAGGGCGTGTTGGTTCCTCTCCAGCCAGAGGCATCGCGTCCAGGAACTCCTCGCTTGGCCGACAGTTCGCCTAGATCGCCAATCAGTTGATGGCGTAAATTATTTATGTATATCGGGCATGCAGTGCTGGAACCAGCACACCTCATTTAGCATCCGGGGTTCTGGTTGGTTGAATAGCAGCATATGCCAACCAGCAGCACGCTCTGTGGGCAGTAGGGTGGAATTTTTGTACGATGACAGCATGACTGCATCAATATTGAGGCAGCCACAAGCCTTTTTTTAGTTGAGCATGTCATATAAACGTGTGATAATTTGAACTACAGTCATTGTGGGTTCCACACACCATGGCAAGGTCTCATTGGCTCAAATGTTGTTCCAGGTTTCCGTCGGGGTATGAGTGAATACATGGTATGAACAAGCGGTGATTTGTGATACGGCTGATGAAATCTTTCCTTGATATTCTTATGAGGAAGATGCTTTGTTGTTGATTAATTTTTTCTTACCAGTCCCGCACATGCAGGTGTAGGAGTAAGGGAGGTGCCTGCATGGTATGCCAGCAGTTCATCACTGGCCAGATAAACAACCATGTTTAAGAAGTGCCTCGAATTAAGACCTGGGTTTCCCTTTGTATACCGATTGTCGTTAGCTATTTGAAAGACATCCGGTGTGCATGTATAGTGCTTAGTGTGATGGTGCGGTTTGTAAGCCTTAAGTGTTGTGTGGAATGAATGTGGAGGTCTGTGACTGCAGATGAGCGGTTTGTAATGCTGTGTCCACTTTCGGATGCTAGGTTTACAAGCTCGTGTTTATAGCTGGACTGCTATGTAATTAAAAATGGAATTTACATAGGCTGCTCCGCACTGCCCGTGTGGTTCTGCAGGTTTATTGTGTTGTAGCCAAGGCCAGTTCTACATTGTTCTTGGTTTTGTGTCCGCTGTCTAAGCTTGGGTCCGAGAACAGCCAAATGACCGTGGATCTGAGCACGGTGTAACGTTTCTGCAAAAGCCGCTCAATTCCAAATCTGCAGCTTTGCGGTGATGTGATGTTTATGTCTGTACGAGTGATGCAGCAGTTTACACAGCTGCACTGGCCCAGTCGCTTTGGGGGATACACCCCTCCTCCGTGTCCTCCATTGGTGTGCTGAGGGGGGCTCCCTCCAGTCTTCCGGGTTCTCGTGGAACTCGCGTAGCAGGTCCCATTCCGCTGGTGTCCCTTCTGCTGGGATCTTGACGAGCTTCTCCCTGTGTAGGCCCATTATGAGCAGATCGCATTCGTGTGCTGTTTCTTCCGGAGTGGGGACCTCGTGCTCTCCACATGGTGGCCACGTGTCCTGTTCCCTGAGCAGCATTTGCTCAAGGTACTTCGCCTCAGGGAGGGTGTTTCCTGGGAGACCCGCGGGGTATGCTGTTCGGTCCCCTCCTCCGTGAGGCTGTCTGTGCATATACTTATCGTTTGCGACGGCGGGGTGAGTTCCCTGCTCCTGAGGGACGCGTGTATCCCCACGAGTTCTGCTCTGTTGATAGTGAGGACTGTGAGGTGAGCACTCCGTTCCGTTCCCACCATAAAAATGACAGCTATTGCGTGACCACCATCGTGCCAATTATGGGGTGGCATGTGATCTAAATCGTTTCCGACAGTCGGATTCGGCATTTTTTGTGAAGATCTGCCCGAACTGCGACGGACATGCCAACGTGGCATATCTTGCCATTCTAAGAACGCGGAACTTGAATTTTTTGTCCAAGAGCAATAGTGTTGTAACAAACGCCGGCTTCTCGTGGTACCGAAGCCGGGGTTGTTCAGCTGGTGACAGGCGTGATATTCGTGACAGGCATGACATACCTTGCGCGTGATGACTGCTCGGAGATAGCAGATGTGGTGATGAAGTCTTGGTCATCATGGTATGACATTGAGATGAGAAGAATGTTTCTAGAAGAAATGACGGTTAGGATGCTGCCACTGACGTGTCAGCCAGAAGATGGGATACGGTAACATCATTAAAGCTGGCAGTGAATAGTAGCATTCTATTGGTGGATGAAGATCTTAGAGCGGAAGCTTGTTACAGTTTTACAGATGTGACAGTGAGTTGAGAATAAGTAGGCTCTGACCGTAGGTCAGGACTAGTGGATTCATTATTGTTTTGCCTTCGCAAGTGCTAGGTGGCCGTTCGCGTGCCGGGTGCTAGATTGCTAAGACAGCTCTGCTCACAGTTTTGTACAATAATTCGTACTTTTGGTGGTTTTATTGTCTTTTGGTGAATACTATATGCTGTTGTTTTCATTCTTTTTCAAAACAATAATGTCCTGCGCGGAGCGGCTTTTTATTTCGGTACGAATTCAGAAGTGAGAAGCTCTTTGGCGACAAGTTTACAGCAGTCAAGGAGAGCAGATTTGGGAGATAGGTGACTCCAGGGACACCCTTGGTGTACTGGCGGGTCCTTTTTTCTTTGTTATTGTGTGATGCTTGCCTACGGACAGACTCACAGCAGCGGCGACAGCGAATCAGCAGTTAATGACCAGCTTAATGAGCGGCTTCTTATCCTGCGGTTTCTCTAGCTTGGCCACCTTGTCCGACGGTGAATCCAGGGACACCCTTGGTGTACTGGCCTATCTTTAAGCAGGTGTGCCACTAGAAGGTAATTAGCAGCGGCATCAGCGTGGAATACAGCGAGCGGATTAACTCTGTATATTATGAACACAGTGGAGCCCACTCTGGCAACGGTGTCTAGTGAATCCAGGGGTACTCTGTACACTGGCTCAGCTTGATTACCGTTGGTTATCTTGGAATTGTCAGTGAATTAGCATACAGTCTTTCTTCTTGTCTTCGGCGACTTTTGTTGACTTTGGACTTACGGTGAGACACTTATGACACCGTTCACCTTTTCTGATGAGCATTGGTTTTGCGAATCCAGGGGTACTCTGTATACTGGTTTAGCTTAAGCTCTGCTGTATAGCTTCTTCCCTTGGGTATTGTTTACGGAGGAACACTCTTATGGCACTTGTGGTCATCCTTTATGAGCAGCAGCTTTGCGAATCCAGGGGTACTCTGTACACTGGCTTAGCTTAAGCTCTGCTGTGCAACTTCTCTTCTTGGTTATCTCAATTAACAGCGGGCACTTGTGACAACCGCTATTTTTCTTGATGAGCAACAGCTTTGTGAATCCAGGGGCACTATTTGCACTGGCTCAGCTTAGCTCTGTTGTGCAGACCTTCTGCATCCACTGCTGATTCAGCATAGTAAGCATGGCCGTGGTGCTATTTCAGTTGTGCTGTGTGAGGCGTCCGGTCCACCCAGGGGTGCTCAGCGCACTGGCTTGACCTGGCTCACTGTGGTTGGTTATCTGAGCCCTGTTTGACTTCGGAGAACTTGGGCATTCGCTTCAAATTCCCTTCAGGAACTGCCCCGGGAACTCTTTCTTATCCTCGTTCTGCGTTGGTAGTATGGTTCTGGCACGTTGTACGCATCTGCGAGCAAGCTGCTTGTGAATCCAAGGACACTCTGCGTACTGGCCTAACTGGTCTAGCTGATTCGCTCGGGAAAACTCCGCGTGGAAGGCAACTTTGGTATTATCGCTAGTATCTGTGACACTCTCTACATGGCTTTTATCCTTCTCGTATGTTCAGGACCGTGTGAATCCAGGGGCACTCTGTGCACTGGCGTAACTCAGTCTGAATTCAGTCTTCATCCTGTGAGTGGACGAGTCACACTCTTAGAGGGAGCATATCTTGTTGGTCCCACTTGCCACCCACTGGCATAGCACTTGACCACGGAGACGGAGGCAGAGTTGGACGTCATCGCTGGCCAGACCGCAGCACGGGAGGCACGGCGAGTGAACCGAGAGAAGAGTAGCCACAGGCGGATTAGCAACTTCATGAGCACGGAGGAGTCGGCACCAGAGTTCGGATCAATGGCCAGTAATCCGCGCTACCGGATACTGAGGTGGACGGAGTTGTGATCCTGAGTTATGCTTGACACACATAACTAAAACGAATTTCACATTAGTACGTTGTCGAATCCACTCTATGAAATGTTCGTCAAAGCGCGCGTACCGGACCAAATATTGAGGAGTAGAGCAGACCGGGTGCAGGATTATAAATCCAATCTCGTTAAACAGGGCCACTCCGTTTGCATTAAAACAAGCCCCAAAAATCGGGCTCCCCATGCCGCCTGTGAACCTCCATAGTAGCTTCAGGAGGGGAGGAAGGGTTGGGTGCACTATATAAGATGCAATTCTATGCACTATATAAGGCCGAGAATCGTTCGTTAAAACGTCGATCATCGTTCGCAAAGGCGTCGACGGCAAGCGCAAATATAGATCCGTAACGTAAACCTCGGATACCTTGAAACGTCACTCTGAAATACGATACGCAATTCATGGATACCTTGAAACGTCACTCTGAAATACGATACGCAATTCATGGGGGCTACATCCTAAGAACTGTAAGGCTAAATGCCTAAGGTGAGGGTTTAAAGTGGACTCAGTTCCCCCCAATATCCTAAAACACCTTGAGGGACGCCTCATCGGTGTAAGAAGACTGGTACCAGCACAACAACAAAGACATCAAAGACATATACAAAGGTATGCACCCTTTATTGTGAGGTCACAACTCTTTTAAGAGGGGAGATCTGTCAGGGTTATGACCGATGACATATGTGTCATACGTGTCATACGTGTCATACGTGTCATACGTGTCATGTCATGTCATGTCGTATCATGTCATATATTATAATGACATACAGTCGTCAGTACGGTCGACTATGACATGTACAGTCATATCATTTGTCATTCACTCACCTTGAGTGACACCTGTCATCGAAAGGCCAGGTACTGGCATTGAGATGGCAAAGCAAGATGAAGTCTTGAAGAACCGAAGTGTTCTGAGAGGACGATGTCTTCGCTTAAAGCATGAACTGAACAAGCATGCGGGTATCACATGGCTTATTCGATCAGCCGATACGGTTGTTCACCCAATGCCTCGGGTTCACAATCCAATTGTGGTAGCACCTGAGAGGTGCGGGGCATTGGCGTAATATTAGGTAGCATTGAGCTACAGCAACACTTCTGGAGAAGCGTCTGCACTCATACCCACACATACGCTGCGCGAGCTGTTAACGTAACACACTATTGGATGAAAATGACATTATCATATGTCATTTTTGGATTTATATATATTTCATAAAAATCAGGGTTTAGTGATATTTCTGCGCGAAATAGGGATACATAAAGGCAACACGGTAGAAAAGTGCAGTATGCGTACAATGAAAACACCGAAATATGCATACATGTATCATTCTTTATTCAAATGTTTACGAGTAGAGTACTTTTCACCCTATACCGTCGAGGCATGACTGATACTATCAGTCAGGGCGGTCGACAAATCCTACTATTTTATTCATCATTCTCATCTTCCTCATCTTCATCATTCTCTTCTTCCTCAGAATCGGCAGTGGCTGCTTCCTTCCCCTTCGCCGTCGGTTCGCTCTTCGATTTGGGCTTCAACTCGGCATGCTGATCGGGCTCGTTGTCGAAATTGATCAGCCGTTGCTGCGCAGAGCTGACCATGAACTGGTCGTGGTCGAAGCCGATCGCGTTCATACCACACCTCATGGCGGTCATGGACGTCGAGCCGACGCCGCAGCAAGCGTCGAGAATCCAGTTGAGTGGATGGCCGTTCTCATCCATCTTGCCCGGATTGTCACCGAGCATGTGGCACTGGATCAGCTCCATCAACAGAGCTTGGGGTTTCTGATGGTTATTCACGGCTTTGTTGTCGCGTTTGAACATCTGGTGCACAACCGGGAAGCCGCGCAAAAGTGACGCGCGGCTCACACGTTCACCTTCTCCTGTATCAAAGTTGAACATCCACTCCGGCTTTTTAGAAGACTCCCCCTGGGCATCGCTCTTTACATGGTACCCCAGGACGCCACATTCAACGTCATTGTAGCGCACGGTCTTGTTGGGGTTCATGTTCACGTTCTGCTTGTGCCAGAAGAACCGCTCCGCGCGGCCGGAGCAGTAATTGTCAATCACCTCCAGGAAATCGTTTTGTTGGACGAAACCGCAAAAGATAGCGACTGTCCATGCCGGGGCGGTGGTCTTGGCGTTGAAAGACTCCAGGAACGGTTGCACCTCCTCCTTGGTCATCGCGTCGGGAGTCTTCTCCTTGTCAAGGGCGTAATTGCAGTCGATGATCGTCCCCGTGAAGGGCAGCCTCGGGACGTCCTTCATATCGCTCATGCTGCCCTTGACGATCTTCCAACGAGGGAACATCGGCACGTTCGTCTCATGTGTGGGCTCGTCGTCCTCAAGGCCTGCCTCTCCTGGAACCTTAAGCTCCGGCCCCTCGGTCCGCGCCTCCCGATAGAGTTTGATGTCGACTTTCACCTCGACCTGTTGCAAGCCTTGGATGTGCCCCGCGCGTGGCGCCTGCGCTTCTTTGAGATTCGCCCGCGCGTTCTCGACGTAATTCAAGATCGCGTGCGGAACTTCCCCAGATCCCCCCCGGCGCGCTCCCCCCTGAGTTGAAGGTAAGCAGCCGATCAACGACTCGATTTTCTCTTGGGAGCTCCAGTAGGGGGTGAACTCGCCTTGAATTCGTCCCAGGTTTGCAATCCCGCCGCGGACACCAAGTGCTTCTGCACCATGCGTTCCTTCTTGAACTGGCTTATCATCAGGCCCCCCTCTTTTACTGACGACAACTCCTTGTTGATAATCTGGCGCAGATACGTGTCCACCTTGTCGAACTCCGCCTCCCCCGCCAAGCCGCCCAAGTTAATCCAGAACGTCATACCCATGGATTTGGTAACACGACGTTTTTGTAGCTACCCCCTACCATTTTTGTAGCTACCCGGGTTTGTAGCTTAGCTACAAAAGCTGCCGGGGTGGCCCGTTTTGTAGCTATAGCTACAAAAGCTGCCGGGGTGGCCCGTTTTGTAGCTATAGCTACAAAAGCTCCCGGGGTGGCCCATTTTGTAGCTGGCTACAAAATTCACGAAAACGAATTTTCGAGCTATTGGAACCACAAACGATTGACACCGCACATAAATCATAGTACATTTTTATTGAACTAAGAGTACCGCCTACCGCGCAGATGGCATGTAATACGAATATATTAGACAGTTGTATGGAGGATGCCAAGAAATTAATGCTATCAAACTATCATGCATATTAGCACGAGGCAAACATGCAGGCATTTCAGATCGGTCGAAAAGATTAGCAAACACAAATTAGACTCTTAAAAAACAATAGCATAATTAATACCATCCATACTAGGTTGCTAGTTTCTAGTCTAAGGGTTCGACGACCCGTGGGCGATAAGAAAACACGAGCACAGAGCACAGATCCAAAATAATTCCTGGAAACATGTTTCCTGCAGCACACGAGCGTCGACTTAGTCAGGACGTTGGGGAACGAACCCAATACGGACAAACCTATTGCTGTTGGCATTTCGCCCTCGATTGGGAGTTTACACGGAAGACGTTTTAAAAAACAGCGAAACAGTAAACAGGGAAATAGGTTGAGTAATTCTGAAGTAAACCTGCGAATTTCTAAAATAAACAAGCGAATGTCATTTTTGCAAGACTGGAAATTACAGCATGCCACCAGCAACGTTACTGGCGACATCAGAAGGAGCCCGGCGTAAAAAAAGAAACCTGCAAAAAAACGATACGCTAGTCAGTAAAGATGTTGGGACTCGAACCCAAACCGTCGGGCTGTAAATAAGCCCGCCGGTCTCCAAGCACCCCTATCTTCAGCGAGTTTAGTAGAGCTGGAAAGATGCCGCCAGCAACGTTGCTGGCGGCTTCAGAAAATGCACAACATAGTGGCAACCTGCGAAAAATAACGATGCCCGGAGGAGATGTTGGGAATTGAACCCATACTGTCAGGCTGCGAAGAAGCCCGACGGTCTCCGAGCATCCCTACAACGTAGGAAACAAGAACCGGGCCAGCAACGGCTAATGTGAAACATCGCACGCAGCGAGGAAAGCCCCCCTCCCCCGCCAGGCTCCACGCATACAGGTTAAAACACGACCGATTCAGGATATCCGCTGGGATAACGAAGTGGCGTGTAAAAGTTGTTAGTCAAACAAGAAAGCAGAATGCTGAAACAGCAGGCATGAAACAGGCGGCGCAAGAAGAGAGCTTGAAGAATGGTGAAGGTGTGGCAAATCGGGATCTAATATGAGATTTCCTCAATCGTGGATGCGCGATCGTCAGAGCTCGTCGGGGCCGCGTGACTCCTGAAATATCTGAAGTAGGAAAGGTGACTGGTGAGACGATCTTGAAGCACGAGATGCGTGACATATATCCGATCGAGTCTGCTAGTTGTGACTAAAGATCGAACGGACAGTCCGTCAGCCAGTCGGTTGATATTTCGATCGGGCGGTCGAACGGTCGCCATACAGTCGATGTAAGACTGAATGTTATGGTCGACGACAAATATAAATTATAAAAACTGTGCTCTCAAAATTTTGATATCTTTATCTACTCTATCTGCTTCCTTTCTGACCTGGACTCGCCCCGTACCGTAGGATGCACTGGGTAGTATGGCTACAAACAATCTGGGGGCGGTGTCGTGTGGTGATGCATCCTGACGCACACTGTTAACACTGGGGTGTGCCCTGGAAAAATCCTGGGAATTTCCCCTTTCCCCTATAAGGGAACGAAGATTGTCCCAGAATTTCCGGGGGAAATTCCCGGTCGGTTCTGGGACACCTACAAAAACGAAGATTGTCCCAGAATTTCCGGGGGAAATTCCCGGTCGGTTCTGGGACACCTACAAAAATGTCACAGTAGCTACAAAAATGGTAGGGGGTAGCTACAAAATGACCCCGTTATCCATGGATTTGGCATTGTGGAGAAACTGAGCTTCTTCCACCAAAATGCCTGCCCCTTTAGACGAGCCCGCTCCGTGGTCCCCGCCTCCTCGTTGCACCTCGTCTTCCATCTGCAAGTAAAAAAACATTTTTAGCATGTCTTAAAATATAGAAAAGGATGCTTGGGGGGGGTAAACACTGTTTGAAGCAGAAGTAAAAAGTAATTTACCTGTCGGTTGGAGGTGCCCTTTTTGCCAGCTTTCTTGGC
Organism: Cymbomonas tetramitiformis; assembly: GCA_001247695.2. Lineage (NCBI taxonomy): Eukaryota > Viridiplantae > Chlorophyta > Pyramimonadophyceae > Pyramimonadales > Pyramimonadaceae > Cymbomonas > Cymbomonas tetramitiformis. The sequence goes on along the minus strand of LGRX02010320.1, from coordinate 50,559 downwards.
GGGTCCCTTAGCGGGCGAAGATGAGGCCTTGCGCTTTTTGGTCTTCGAAGCCAAAGGGTTTTTCATGCCCTTCAGGCCAAACCTTCTGTAAGCCTCCATGATGCTAACGCAGAGGTCCCACGTCTGCGGCCGGAAATTGGCAATTGTCCAGTGCATGAAGTAGTGGTTGATTTGCGTGCCGCCGAACACCGAATGCTTGGACATCGCTACTTCCTTCACATGCGTCTCCATCGACTGGTTCAAGTGAGACATTACGGGGTACCAACTTGTGACCCGATCGAGGTGAGCGTTGATGTCATCGTCCAGCGTCTTCACCGTCACCTCTACCTCAGGGAGGGTCTCAGGGTCTCCCTCGCGCTCAGACGTCTCCACATCCTCGAGGTACTGGAATCCCTTGGGATATTTCTCGGGATCCGGGACTGAAAATCCATGCTGTGATTCGAACTCCGCCATTTTTTGCACCAGCCCTCCGACCTCGTAATACCCAGGTTGATAAGGGGTACCCCCTTCGGTGTCCTCGGGGACACCGGCGACGAACTCGGAGATCAACGCTTCTCGGTAAACCTTGTACACGACCCCATGCTTTTCGAAAAGGGTCGAACGAAGCCCTTGCATGAACTGAGTGTTGTCTTTGCCTTTCGTCTTCTGGTCGATTTGGTTCTGCATCTCGCCTAAGAACCGAATCATGTCAGGCGTGAGACCGATGTAGATCTTGCTCTCGAAGTACGCGAAGGCTATCTCCAACGGGATTTCCTCGTGACACTCGTCGGTGGCTTGATAACAGTGCTGGTGCCCAAAAACCTTGCCTCTGTATTCTCCCCTGAGAGCTTTTTTCAGGGAGAATTCGGCACGGGTTTTGACATCGTCGATCGCAACAAGACCCGCATTGAAAGGGGCCCACGGGTTCTCCTTCCTGCTGGACTTGATCTCGTTCACCCAGCCCCTCTCTTGATCCCGGCAGGCCTCGTACCCCGTCGCGTGGTACAGGCATTCAATGGGGAGACGAAACACACTCCCTTTCTCCGCCGCCTCGTCGAAATCCATCGGGTTCGGCCACCGGTGCTCCATCTCGATTTGCCTGCACAGCTTTGCTTTCTCCTCATAATCCATCTTTGCTGCATGCTCCACTGTTAGCTTAGCGTGCCACCCATGTGCAGCCACCTCGGCTGCCTTCCTTGCCTCAGATGGGGTGGCCACTTGAGACATATCCACATTAGCGCCCGCTCCAGTATACGTTCTGGAGCCACTAGGTCCTTGAAGGGCGCGTTCGGCAGCACGCTGCACATCCGTTCTCCTGGCAGCCTGGGACAAGACGAAACTGTTCATTAGCTAATGAACGCCTTCCGCCCCGGTCAGGGCTCAGGGCGCGCGTTTCGAGGCGGAAGGCGTTCATTAGCTAATGAACGCCTTCCGCCCCGGTCAGGGCTCAGGGCGCTCGGTTCGAGGCGGAAGGCGTTCATTAGCTAATATACGCCTTCCGCCCCGGTCCAGGCGCAGGGCGCGCGTTTCGAGGCCGAAAGCGTTCATTAGCTAATGAACGCTTTCCGCCCCGGTCCAGGCGCAGGGCGCGCGTTTCGAGGCCGAAAGCGTTCATTAGCTAATGAACGCTTTCCGCCCCGGTCCAGGCGCAGGGCGCGCGTTTCGAGGCCGAAAGCGTTCATTAGCTAATGAACGCTTTCCGCCCCGGTCCAGGCGCAGGGCGCGCGTTTCGAGGCCGAAAGCGTTCATTAGCTAATGAACGCTTTCCGCCCCGGTCCAGGCGCAGGGCGCGCGTTTCGAGGCCGAAAGCGTTCATTAGCTAATGAACGCCTTCCGCCCCGGTCCAGGCGCAGGGCATGAAAGGGACGTACCGAAGCCTCTACAACAGGTATCTCGCCAGCAAGTCCGAGGTCATCGATCACTGGCGCTGGCCTCCTGCTTTGCCAGAAAGGAGCTGTAATCGACGCTTTCCACGCCTGGTTTACATAGCTCGCTAGATAGAATTCTTTGCTTTTATTTTCTTCTGCTGCCCTAGTTTTCAAACTTTGAAAAGCCAAAAGCCGATTTGTGTGCTTTGGAAGGCTTAAGGTTTCCTCAAAGTTTGCGCTGTCTAATTCGATCACAGTAAGCTTTTTGTTTCTGAATGCGACGAAATACATAATTGGAGTCTGGTTCTCAATGATACTGTACGCTACGCGTTTCTCAGGAAGGAGGCTACCCCCGACTACAGTCGAAGATGTAAACTGAGGAAAACTGAAAATTATTTCTTCATTCTTCTCGGCAGGGTCATCAGAGTGAATCACTATTTGCAAACTGTCTGGAGGATCGTCGGCTTCAAGGGTTCTAACAATGCTCCACTTGTTACCAAGATAGAGCTGGAAAATATGTTGATCCCTCAGTGCTTGAAATGTTTCGGCTGTCGCCATTGCGAAATGAGAGAAATTGGCTGTCAACTGTGAAAGGGGTGTGTGTGAAAGAACTTTGAAAAAGTGATGTAACTTTAGCAGAATATTAAAAGTCATTTCTGGCGGCTAAAAATGACATGTCAAATATCGATGTCAATTTTAATCAAAAATGACATTCGCTGTCGCTTTCTGATTCGGTCTGTTCAGATCAAGGATATGATTTTAAGATATCCTGGTGTCATTTGCGCTGAAATCGAGGATCGATCGATTCAGTAAGATAGAAATTCTTGGTTGACTCGCAAGTCTATATCATTTTTAGAACGTAAAAAACGGCTTCATAAGCTAATGACGGCTAATTTTGACGAAAATATGTTTTCTATTCCTTTCGATGAAGGTTGCGAGATTATCTGCAAACCGTGCCCGGGAATAGTTATTGAAGATTCTATGGAAATAGGGGCTGACTTTTTCAATCATGAGCCAATTCCAAGCACAGCCCCGAGCGCGAATACGCAATTGGTTCTTTGGAACGCGCCTTTGACGTGTAGATCGGAAGTTAGCTCTAATTCTTCACGCGTTTCCGGGTCACGCGCTTTGCGCGAAATTGACTTACAAGAGATAAAAAGCAGACTTGATACAGAATTTTCAGAGACAAGTTTGGACTTGAGGAATGAAGACCCTCTTGTTTGTTTAAATGGTGAAGTAAACAAGCAGATTGTCGTGCGCAAACCGTACGAATCCGACATACGCAAGAAACAATATACGGGCGTAATTAGTATTAAGCAGCGACGTTTGCAGGCTGACAGTATATCATTGGCAGAAACCATTAAGTGCAATTGCAAGTCGCACTGCTGTCTATCTTTCTCATCCGCAGATATTCAGTCTTTTCGCGAAAATATTTTCAGCATGTCGCAAAAAGATAGGAAGGAATACTTCGTGAAGGACTTGCTAAAAAACAGCTTTCGATCTGAGGACAAGTTCGACTTCAAATACTTTTTGGGCAAGAAGCAGGTATGTTTATTTTTGAACTCGTTCATTAGCTAATGAACGGCCTCTGGCCAAAGCGCGACTCACAATCAGACACTTTGGCTGCGGGAACCATTCATTAGCTAATGAACGGCCTCTGGCCAAAGCGCGACTCGCAATCAGACACTTTGGCTGCGGGAACCGTTCATTAGCTAATGAACGGCCTTCGTCCAAAGCGCGACTCACAATTAGACACTTTGGCTGCGGGAACCGTTCATTATTAGCTAATGAACGGCCTCTGGCCAAAGCGCGACTCACAATTAGACACTTTGGCTGCGGGAACCGTTCATTAGCTAATGAACGGCCTCTGGCCAAAGCGCGACTCACAATTAGACACTTTGGCTGCGGGAACCGTTCATTAGCTAATGAACGGCCTCTGGCCAAAGCGCGACTCATAATTAGACACTTTGGCTGCGGGAACCGTTCATTAGCTAATGAACGGCCTCTGGCCAAAGCGCGACTCACACAGAGACACTTTGGCTGCGGGAACCGTTCATTAGCTAATGAACGGCCGCTGGCCAAAGCGAAATTTTTCTTGGACCTTGTGATAGATTGTGTAATGTCATCACAGGAATGTGGAATATTGTATCATAAATTTCTAAATAAATTTCATAAAGTACATTCGCGACGCGTTGGTCGAGTTGGTACGGCGCTAGGCTATGAACCTCGCACTCGTGGGTTCGATTCCCACTAAGGGTGTAGGTTGCGCAGATTTAAGGCGTGGTTTGGAGAGTGCTGACGAGCACGCGACGGCCGTCCCGCCTGCAGACGTGCAGTGCTGGGGGTGTCTCCCAAGCGTCTTAGATCCAGCCAACCTATAAAAACCCTTATGCGTTTCCTTGGATAATTTGTTAATAATTTTTGAGTGACGGTGTCTTTTGTTTTGTAACAGGTGTGCTTTAAGTTCTACTATATGGCTTACGGCATCAGCTACGGGTATCTTCACGACTGTCGGACACGCGTGCTCGAGGGCCGACACACGTTTGTTCATGGATTGACGTACGAGGAGGACAACCGCAAGATTTCTCTGAAACGCGAGTCGGTCGTCGCCTGGCTCAAGAAATACGCCGACGAATACGGACAACACCAACCTGACAAAGAACCGATTCATCTTTCGGATGGATTGACCATCGAAGAGCTGTGGGACGAGTACAACGAGGGCTTGCAAGAGAATGAGGAGAGGAAAAATGCTCTCTCAGTTACTTCTACAAAATATTTGACGAAGATTGCAGGAAGTGGCTCAAGATTCCATCGACGAACCGATTTTCTCAGTGCGATGTTTGCGCGTCCTTCAAGTTATTGAAGGAAGGCTTAACCAAATCTCAAAAAGGTGAATATTCATGAATAGCTTTGTGATGTGTTTATATGCTTATGTAATTTGTTCACTGACCCAAATTTGTGTATCTTGCACAGCGCAATACAACGGGCCTCTCAACAAACATCATGCAATCGCACGAGCGGAGCGCCAGAAGTTCTACAAACATGGTCGTAAAGCGAATATGACCAAGAGCATTACCATGAACAAAAATAAGTATGCCTCGGTGATCATCGATGGCATGACGCAGTGGACCACCCGACTGCCACACTTTCGACGTATCCCTAAACATCTGGACTCTAAGGACTTCCTTGACGTGCACAACATGGGGAGCATGATCGAGAACGTGGGCCGCTTCATGGATTTCAACTACGCCAACTTCAAGGACGATGCGAACTTCCTTGTCAACGTTTTGCACCGGGATATCCTCCGCATTCAAGAGCATCGACGCAACGGGGACGGGGAAAATTCATACCCGATGCCGGAAGTATTGTATGTACAGCTTGACAATGTGAGCACCAACAAGAGCAAGTTGATGTTGGCATACGCAGCTTGGCTGGTGCACACGGACGTCTTTCGCAAGGTGAAACTCAACTTTCTGTTGGTGGGACATACGCACGAGAACATTGACCAGATGTTTTCACGCTTCTCCGTGCGTCTACGACGCAAGCAAGCTTGGACGCTCGACGAGATGATAGAGGTCGCACAAGAATGCTTTACGGATGGTGTAATATGCGAGCACACCGAGAAGATCTTCGACTTCAGCTCTTGGTTTGATGGTCACGTCTTCGATTGCCACAATATTTTGGCACAGCAGGCTTTCAAGTTCAAGAAGAACGAGCACGGCGAAGTGGGCATGCAGTACAAACAGTATTCCATTTCACCCAAATGGTTACCCGAGACTCCATTGCCAAAGCTTGTTTCTACACCCCCTGTCGCGGGGCCTGGATACATCAAGCCGATTCCTTTTACCGAAGAAGGCATCGAAAAGCTTGAGCATACCTTACAGGCGTTGAAGGACATTTTGGGCACAAAGCTCACGGAGGTGCACGAAAAGTTTTGGCGCGAGGATGTCATCGAGAAACAGCGCCACCTAACTGCTGGTGGAGAATGTCAAGCGCCCGCGATACCCTTCCAGCATCCCGAGAAAATCGCCATCGAGCGCAATACCACCTTGGTTCGACTGATAGAGGCGCCCGCGTTGGCGATAGAAGCTGCCGAGGCTGCCGCCGTCCCCGCTATACCGGTGCGCATCCAACGCCGAATTGATCGAGCGCCGATAGAAGTGTACAACGGTAAACGGAAACACCAAGGTCGAGCCCAAAAGCGAGCAGAGCAGTACGTGGACAACGCCCAGTGGGAGGTCACCTACGGCCAGATGACAGTCGGCAGCTTTGCAGTGGCTCTCGCGGTGGAATCTGAAAACGACAAGTTCGCGTTCCGCGTACAACTGAAGCGAAGCGAATGGTCGGATCCGTTGTACTTGGTGAAGGTGGAGGCGCGCTATCCGTCAACTCAACAGCTGCTATATCGCTATTTCCAACCCAAAAAGCACACCGACACCAAGAAGAAGGACCTCGGCAAGCAGCTTGCGAGTCACCCAGGAGCTTTCGCAGCGCCACCGGGGCACCGACCGTCCACCGAGACTTTCGATAAGAATGAAATAGTGCTGGCATGGAATGTGGATGCGAATGACCCCGAACGGAGTATACCGAACGAGCAATACGCGCAGATAGTCGTCGCTTTGCTTGCACAACAATCCAAACGCACGCGCAAGGACCTAGGTGACTTGAATGAATCGGATGATCCCGATGAAGACGAAGCTTTTGATAATTGCGTAGCGGTAGCGGTAGCACCTGAAGTGGACGCGTAAAGCAAGACGAAAAAAAAACATGTAAATAATATGTGTATAACGTGTATATAGATTCTGAGTCAAAAGTTCTGTGTGTTTTCACTCCTCCTAGATTTCGAAAAAGTGCATTTGACCTCAATTTTGTACCATAAAAACCATTAAATCTAATGCACAACCTGCACTTGCATGTTCTTGACTGTTAAAATGCGGCTTTTTAAGCCTATCATGAGGTAAATAAGGCAATATCATTTTCACATGAGAATATCATTTTCATCGAATAGTGTGTTACGTTCAATAATAGCCGCGCCATATATCATATAGCATATCGCTTGCTAGCGATCCCTAAGAAGCTTGGACTGCTCCTGCAGGTAACTTCTGACGGCCACGTCCGCGTCTTCGTTCGATGCAGGGTTGGGGGTAGGAACAGAAGGCGTAGCTGCTGTTGGCGTGTTCCGTACCCCGTCGATCAACCTCAGAGAGGCGTCGATGTCGCTGTCCCTCGTGAGGGACTTCTTGGATCTCGTTGTGACTCCCATCTCTAGATAAGCCTGAGGGGAGGCGGTACGCTGCAGCACGTTTGGATAGGGTCGCGGAGAAAATGCGACGTCACAGATACGGAACGAGCGGTCGAGCCATGCGAGCGAGGGGCAAAGGAAGATGTCGTCGAGGTCAAAGGTGCCAAGGTCACCAGCCCAAAAACCGGTAGCCAGCGGGATCAAGACTAGCAGAAAACCGTGAATGAACATTGCGTCGACGAAACCCGATCCAAGCCGGCACCCCACAGCTGCGGCTCAAAGTCGCTCACCGCATCCAAGCTGCTCATCTCATAATCCCCACTGACGCCCAAACGCGCAAACGCGCACCACCTCTCCGAGCGGCCGTTTAGCCAATCATGGCCAAACTAGCAAGTGGAATAAAGCGTGGATGGGGCCACGAGGAAGCACTTCAAATTTGTCGCACCGATTATTTTATTTGTCGCACCGTGCGACAAACTGTAATTATACCGTGCGACAGAAATGAGCGTGGCGCTCTATAATTGCACGCGCGATGAGCGCCACGCTCATTTCGGCGTGAAAATTCACAGAAAATTTCCGAAAATGAAATTAAGCTAGGGGGAACACAAACGAATAGTACCGCGATTATGACTTGAAAAACAAAATTACTGAACCGCGAATATTACATAAAACACAAGTGTATTATACGATCACTTGGGGACATTCATATAGCACGAGGCATACATGAGTAGCAAGCAAGCAAGCGTTTCAGATGGATAAAGATACAAAGAGAAAAACCGATTACTCTCTTAAACAATATTAGCATAATTACTTATTACTACTAGGCTGCTAGTTTCTAATACAAGGATTCAACTACCCGAGGGCGATATGAAAATCTAAACTAGGAAACTAGAGCACAGCGCACGTTCCAAAATCTTCAGAACCAAAACGTTTCTCGCAGCACACGAACAACGAATCAGTCAGGACGTTGGGGATCGAACCCAATACCGACAGCCAACTGTTGTCCGCATTTCACCCTCGGGTGGGCGTCTACGTACAAAATAGACGTTTTGAAAACAGCAGCGGAACAGTGGGTGGGAAATCTAAAATTCTGAACATCAATAATCGGCGAAACCTAAACAGGATGCCGCCAGCACTCTGCTGGCGGCATAAAAAGATGCTCGGCGTAAAAAACAAAACCTGCAAAATACGAAACGCTGGTTAGTAAAGACGTTGGGAATCGAACCCAACCGTCGGAGAATCCCGCCGGTCTCCAAGCACCCCTTCAGCTTAGTAGGGCCAGAGGGAAAGATGCCGCCAGGAACGTTGCTGGCGGCTTCAGAAAAGGCACAACATGAATTATACACTATGGCCGTTGCTGGCGCCTTCAGAAAAGGCACAGCATAAACCTGCAAAAAAACAGAGCGCTGCTCAGGAAGGAAGAATTCCTGTTGGAAATTGAACCCAAACCGTCAGGCGGGATGCAAAGACGCCCGACGGCCTCCAATCATCCATATATCGCAGGATGGGCTGCTGGTGGGATGCGGCTCATGTGAGAACATCGCAGGAACGCCCCCCCGCCGGGTTCCACGCATGCACACGAAAACATGGTCGATATGAAATATCGCTAAAGAAAAGTAGCGCGCAAAAATCATTAATCAAACAAAAACACAAGCCGCGCGCTGAGACAGCGAGCAGGTAGGCGCAAGATAAGAGCTTGGAGAAAAATGAAAACGTTGCCGACCAGGATCATACCATATCCACTTTTGTCCGGGCCGCGCCGCCGATAGGAGTGGTGAGATGATCTTGAATGACGAGATGCGTAAATAATTGGAAATTCCGCATATCTTCGGGGTAAAATATGGAATTGTTACCCGTGTCTCTCGTTGTCGGTTACGAACGATCGGTCGAAAGAATCCGGGGGAGGACTGCTGAGATGCTATCGTATCATGATTGGCCGGTAAAGCGCGAGCGCTCGACACAATCATGGTAGGACTGCTGACATGGATGAAAAACAGCATATATATCTTCGTGGTATAATTTTGAATTGTTAAACGTTTCTCTCGTTGTCGGTTACGAACGATCGGTCGAAAGAATCCGGGGTAGGACTGCTGAGATGCTATCGTATCATGATTGGCCGGTAAAGCGCGAGCGCTCGACACAATCATGGTAGGACTGCTGACATGGGCAGAAAATTTTTGGAAAATTTCCAACGGCATAATTTTTGAGGGACAGCTCCTACGGTGTGGCCTGTTGATGCCACTTTTTTCCAGGAAACCTGTTTCGCTCCTTTAAGGGAAACGAAATGAAAAACAGCATATTTCTGAAAAAGCTGCGAAGCGTCGTTAATATACACGAATCTTTTGCGACACGACAAATAAAATAACCAGTGCGACACAAATGAGGGGCTACCGGGCCACGACCTACCGGAATATCCTAGTTCACTAGATATCAGAGGGTCCCGAACTCTGTGGATAAACTCTCATCAGATAAATAAACCCTAAGCTAGACATACCCGGAACGGTCTCGCAACGGTCTCGGGAACTAGCCTACCTGTGACACAACGTGTGTCACAGCACGAACCTATAGATCAGTCAGCGGTCCAGTGTTGGTCCTAGGGGTCTGTCATAGGGGCCTGCCTGTCAGGGCTGCCTATACAGATTCCAGCAAACTTTTTTGATGCTGACTTTTTTGCAGGCTGAAAACCTAGGCCAGAGGTCTTTGTGGATGATGAAGAATGACGATTTTTGGGTGTGGATGATGGTGATGATCTTTAAGGTGACATAGGATGCCGTCATGCATGACTCGTCGTCAAACGAAAGTGGGACCAGAAAGATAGCGTTTCTGACAATAACGAATGTGCCACCTCGCAAGATGTTTAGTTTTTGTTAGCCAATGGAAACCGTGGGCCATCGATCGATCGATACGATGATTTGCGATCTTGAATTTGATTGGTTGGGCGGTGAAACGATTCCGCTAGCGTTCGATTTTCAAACATATTGTACACAAGAATTTGAAGCTCATTAGTTTTGTATTACGGCGGCCAACGGGATATGCCTGGACGAATTGAGGGAATAACGTTTTTGCCGATCGCTGAACTTTCCTCACCAGTGTGCGCACAGGTTCCTCTTCACTGCGAGCTTCGCATAACGAGTTGGTTGCGAATCTTGCGTGCTTTGGTATGGGCCGGCTGCTGAGATCTTTTGGTGCAGGTGGTTATGCGCCGGCTGCTGGGTTCTTTTGGTGGAGGTGCAGGGCGCGCTGATTTTTCGCGAACTATGTTGTCAGCTTCTTGGTTATGTTTTTAATTCCTGTCGCTTTCGTTTCCCACAAGATTCGTTTCGTCCCACATGTTTATGGTGCCCGATCTCAGGATCTTGTGCTACGAAGGTCGTGGTAATTCTCCTACGGCGTTTATCTTGAACTGGGCAGCAGCGCGGTCCATCTTGAAATGGGAAGCGCCGTTTATCTTGAACCGGGTAGCAGCGCGTCTGGGGCTTGCCCTGGCGGGATCTTCCTCGGTCTTAGTTGGCCATGCTACTTTCAGTTTAGGATTTAGATCACTTAGGCTTTTCGCTATGCTCCTTCTCTTCTCAACTTATGTGAAACAGTCAGCGATGCTGCTTCCTTTCCACCGGCTGACAATTTCAGTAAATGTTCGCATGTACTACGGGATCTTCTGCTCGCCAAAAAAATGATTTTTAGCACTCGCAGTTTGCGTGGTCTGCGTGGCACGAGAATTCGTGATGTCCTTCGGGACACGTTCATTTTGCTTGTTAAGATGCGATAGGGATTTGCTCTTTTAGAACCCGTTTAGTATCAGGTTATAGAATAGAATAGTTTGATACGCGGTATTGGAACTATAAATGTGCTGTTGCAAATTTGTAGTATTATTATGATTTCGCCCTGCATGATTTCTGTTGTGTGAATAGTTGGGGTATTGTTGTCCGAGCAAGAGGAACCCTGCCGTCACGTATATAAGCGTTTTATATACCGGTTTGAATTTGAAGATCGGAATTGTGACTCTTTCGAACAGAGTGAAATCAATGTCAGCGAATATTATCACGCGAATACCGCGGAATTACTCCAAAAAGTCAGGAGAGGTCATGTCCAAAAAATATTTTTGTCCCGTATTTATCAAAAGTTATCAAGTTATTTGAATAGTTTGCTATATGTACATCAATACAATATGTTTTGGCATTCGCCTACGCGCACTGCAAAGTTAACAATGTGTGACAGCTTTCAAACCACGATTTTTTTTTCCCCACCCCGTAATAATTAATTAGTTCTATATATATATATATATATATACAGTCAATGATGTACACACGGCATTCTTACAGGGAAAACAGAATGCAAGTCCTGATACGGCAACGAGACACTTTTAAGGGATCCCTCAGTATCTTGTGCTCTCCACATCAATATACACAAGTTCTCCAATTTTCTCTCTATCAAATTACTCCAATTTCACCGAATTCCCTTCTGAATATTTCCTTTCAACTACCTTTAAGGATTCCCTCCCTGTGTGATAATACCAAGTCTTCCCGTAATAGATATACGTATGCCTGAGCAACATCTTGTCATATTTGCTGCAAGCAACTACTAGGCCTATTCGACCTGTACAGTCTGTGATACTTTGACTGCATGAGAAGCCGTATATGCTGTTACTTCTCTGCATTTTTGTCTGTTTTTCCTGCTGCGAGCGTGGCAGATGATCCCACAAGAGCTGAGTCGCAGGTTGCTTTGACTCCCATTTCTGTCTTGAAGCTCACGGTCTTTTGTTTCCACGAGCTTGTTGCTAGATACCGCCAAAACACACTTTAAGCCTTGCCTGTCTCTTCAATTCGCATCTTAATTGCCTGCAACTCGAGGCCCTGGGCTTCCACCACCTTACTAAGCTCCTCAACTTTGGATTCAGCAACAGCAGCACGGTTCTCAAACTCCTGTGGCAGCCAGAAAGCACCCCCTTGTAAGGCAACTTTTCGTATGGCTAAGGAGAGCGAAATTAGAAAAGCATGCAATACTGACTACCCCACATCAACGGGCGGAACAAATCATCAGCAACACACACCTGCACTTTAAGAAGTTGTGACTGTTTGTTGCCACCCTTCAGCTTCTCCTCAAACTCCCTGACACAGCACAGCCATTATTCGAAGCTTAGCTCATATCACCAATGGGCCCCACATATCTGCAAAACGAATTCTGATAGCAGAACTGCAGGCAGGAAACAGGGTTCTGTATTTGAGCATCTACCAGCAATGCAACCCTTTCGGATCTTACAAGCTTGTGTCTGTTTGGACGACCTAGGAGGAATGCTATAGCTGGGAAAGGAGTTTGTTACTCACTTGAAGGGATCCCCCTCAGTAACAGGGATCTGTTTGACCAACATCGCCAAAGGAATGCTAACAGATCCCACGAGGACACACCACACCCATTGCATAGCGGTGAGAGAGTGCGTGCTGGCGAAGGTACTCAAAGGGGTTTCCACCAGTAGCACCTGCATAGATAGCACTCAGACAAATTAAGCTTTTCAAAGGAAAGGGTAGCTCCTTGTCAACCATGTCACTAGTTAGGTGAGGAGTGTTACTGATACAAAGAAGCATGAGGGCCGTGATGATGCTACCTGGCAGAAACAGGTGATAAGAATGATCCCACAAAACGTGAGGTTCTTGTGAAGGCCCTCAAGCACGTTTACTTTAGTCATATGGCGAGCATTAATTTCGTTGAACACCTGGCAGAACACTGCTCACCCAAAAATACAGCAAATATCGTTCACTGCGCCAGCCTTTAACCCACTGCACACAGCTTACTATTCTTCAGTCAAAGCGAAAACAGTCTGACGTCGCCGGCACAACACCAACACCACTAACACTGCCACGTGGGCGGTGCAGCAAGGTTCAGCACATATGCCAGGAAACGAACCCAGCAGACATTATCTACACAACCCAACAGACATCACCTAAAGTGCGTGCGCCCCGCCTGAAAGCTCCTTAGTCGTCAAGCACATACACACCGAAGGTGTTGAAGATGATGGTGTTCATGATCAATGTGTTTTCCTCCTCTTTCTGCTCGTGGACGTCAAAACTGTGCCAGTCATAAGGGCAGTCGTCCTTTTGCTCGTATTGTTTGAAGACTTCATCATTGCTATCTTTGCACTCACCAGTGATCTCAGTGATGTTGAAAATCGAGTACCTGCCATAGTCATGGGATGCATAACATCAACAGCCCTTACTAAAGGGTAGTTCACAACTTGTGCTACAACCAACTACAGATACCATCAACTGTACTTTCCCACCCCTCACAGACATTCGTCTGTTCTTTTATCACTTACCCAGAAAATGTGTAAACCAGCAGCAGGATTAGCTGGAACACTGTCTGGCCAAGAATGTTGCGCCACATGACGTTGGTGATGAGAGGGGTGGTACGGCCGTAGGGCTTCTGCTTCATGAGCTCCTCAGAAGGGGGCTCCGTTCCAAGTGCGAGTGCGCCCATGGTGTCCATGATGAGGTTTACCCAGAGCAGCTGCACTGCTGTCAAGGGGGCGGTGCCGATCGCTACCGCAGAAATGAAGTTCAGTGCCAAAGCCACTAAATTCACCTGCACCACAAGTGACCTGCAAGTGTCAGAAATGCAGGTGTCGAAACCTGCCCACTTCAAACAAAGCTGAAAATTGTAGCTTGAACACAGCTCTCGCACTTTAGTACCTAAAACACACCAATAACTATCCTGTAAGACAAGGAACAACGCTCCTCCAGAATGTCTGCTGGCAGTAAAACGTAGGCAACACCCCTCTCAAAAAAATGTAAGCCTGAGTTGCAGCTCAAGTAGCACTGATGAGTAGCACCCCTGTCACTTTCTTTGTTCTTTTCAGAAATTCAAATGGGAATCGCTGGTCTGCCGCTTAAGTAGCGCAGCAATTCCAGAACAAAGGTCCTATCAGCAGCGCAGACTCACACTGTCAAAAAGTAAAAGAGGTTTTCAACTATTATGGAGAAAGTATATTTATGAAAACAAGTGGGAGGAACGAAGCGCACCGTCAGCTGGAACTGTACAAACTTCTGAATGTTGCAGTATACGGAACGGCCCCAACGGACTACCGTCACAATTGAGGCGAAGTTGTCATCCAAGATAATGATGTCAGAGGCTCTCTTGGCAACCTCGGTTCCGGCGATGCCCATAGCCAAGCCGACGTCCGCTTCCTTAAGAGCTTTCGCGTCGTTAGTGCCGTCACCGGTAACTCCCACCACCTCACCAAGGCCACGCAACATGTGCACCAGGTCATACTTGTCGGAGGGCGATGAGCGTGCCATCACTTGCAACTTCTCGAGCCGCGGCCCGAACTTCAGCAAGCGCTCCGAGTATGACATGAGACGGAACTCCTTACCCTCCACGGCGAGCCCATCATCCGTTAAAATGTTCACCTCTTTCGCGATGGCTCTCGCCGTCACCACGTTATCACCCGTCACCATGCGCACCTGAACACCAGCTTTTTGACAACGGATCACAGCCTCCGGAACACCTGGGCGAGGTGGATCCTTTATGCCTACAAGGCCGATGAAGGTCAGTCCGACAGCGGGAAGCTCCTCATCCCCTTCAGGTTCTGGGCCACACCCGCAACCTCTCGATTCCCTCAGCAGATTTCCCAAGCGAAGGAGCTGAAGTGCAACCAGCTCCTGTTCAGGCATATATCGCACAAATAAAAGGAAAGCGGCATAAGTACGCCCACAGGCACCGCAGCGTTGACGCGGCACTTCCCCCCAAGACGCACCACTATGTTATGCAACAAGCAAGCTAAGGACCACCCTAGATTTCAGCTGCCTTCAATGGGAGCAGCATGACACACGCAAGCCACTGGGGAGACGGAAGGTACCCTTGAAATCTGCTGGGACGTCACAGTATCCGAAACACAAAGTACGTAGGCTCTGAGTTGCCATCCCGGTAATCTTGGCTTCCAAGGCCTTGCGTTCGTCATCGCTCAAGTCCTCCACTTTGCCGGTCTCGCCCATTTTCTGGGTGCACAAGCTCAAAATAATCTCCGAAGCACCCTGGAGATAGCATTTTCCCCCAGCCTTCGCATCAAGAGGTGCTCTGGTGAACACCCAGCCTAGGAAAAACAGCTCAAAGTAGTTTTCAAGCTTACCAGAAACACAAACTTCCCGCGCGGTTCTAGGCCAAAGACCCATAAGATGAAAATACGTCAATGATAGAGAAGCCACATAAGAAGCGAAAGCTCTGCACCTTCCAGTGGATGCGCTTGGATCCGTCGGACTGATCCACAATTAAGCATCCCATACGCTTCTTCTTCGAGCTGAAAGGGCTCCTGATCTTGGCCACAACTCCTTTCAGACACACAACACCGCTCTTGTCTACCTCGTACGAACCTCCTACTTCCCTCCCGTAAGAAAGCAGTGCTTTCTCAGTTGGGGAGCCAGTGAAAGGCAAGGGCTCTGGAAGAGGATTGCCGTGTTTGTCCTCCTTACTCACACCGCCCTCCGCGTTCGCGAAGATGGCCTCATACAGCAAAGACAGTCCGTTGGGAGGCAGGAGCCCAGGAGTAGACTTGGCATCTTTGTTCTCTTCAGTGCGATTGATACCCATGAGCGAAGACTTTACCACAGTCATTGAATTGGTTGTCAGCGTGCCAGTCTTGTCACTGCAAATGTTCGTGGCGCCGCCCATAGTTTCACACGCCTGCGCAGCTCTACAACACCACCATCAACAAGGACAACAAACACTCGTCGGCCGTGTGACTGAAAGTCGAGTCTCATGCAAAGGCTACTATGCACCCCTTTGCGACAGACAGCAGCATCGGAGCTCCCAATATCAAAGCACCACACTGGTTTCTTCACCAGGCCCTGAAAACGGGAGTCGGCGCACCTTGAGATGCCTTACAAGGCTATTGTCTTGCATCATCTTTTGCATTGAATATGCCAAGCTCAAGGTCACCGCAAGAGGAAGTCCCTCGGGCACCGCGACGACAATAATAGTAACCGCAATTGCGAAGTACTCTACCATATGATTTGCGTCCTCGCTGGTGGAGCCCTCGTCCCAGTCCTGAAAGAATGTCAAGATATTCAAGGTCACTCTAACCCTAAAACAGCCCACTCCTTCAAGTAAAAACATATCCGAGCTCACCGGGGGCGTGAGTTTTCCAGGTTCAATCGAGAAAGAGATAACACAACGCAAACCGTGTCTCAAGAATAGTTTGAAAGATGAGGCGGAGGAGCAAACTGGCACCTTATCGAAACAGAAGCGAACTACGAGGACCACCAGCACCACGAAAGCAACGACGCAACCCAATTTGCCTATGTTCGTAGCAAGACCGTTCAACCTCACTTGCAGAGGCGTCTCGTTGGACTCCTCCAACTCGGTTTCCAAAGCTTCGAGGCTTTGTTTATAGTCCTCCTCGGACACCTGCGAAGAAAACAAAATGCATATTGAGTCGCGTAGGAAACATTGAAACCGAAGATTCACACCAGTCTACTCGAGCTACTCAGTAGGATTGAAGATCAAACGGTGAGTTTCGGCGGCTCGAACACGCCAAGCACATGCAACTGTCAAAGAAGGCAAAAGCAAGAACTGACCTGTTTGTTTTCGAATTGCTCCTCGAGAATCTGCATTTTCCTTTCCACTTCATCAGGATCTTTTCCCATAGCCATGAGCTTACCCCACTCCGTGTTCACACCAACTGCCGTGACCAACATGAGTCCATAGCCCTCTTCCACTTTGGTGCCTGTTGAGAAATGTGAACTGGTGAGGGGAAACTTGCTTCGCGCAGTTGCTTCGCTTCTGTACCTTCCGGAAAGAGGAAGGCAACGTCTTGTGATTGAGCCATGGTGCCCCTGCGCCTCATTTCAACAACGGTCTAGAACGTTTGGAAATACCTGAAAGATAGTATGGTTGAGACAAAGCATCCTTTCTTATCAAGTCACTTTCACCGGTCATAGCCGATTCGTCCACCGTTAGTGAATCCACTGAGATGACTACGCCGTCTGCATGAAGCTGCGTGCAAACTCTAACAACTCAGCATCAAAACGAGGCAAAGGAGAAGCACTGGGATTGAACTTGCTCAGATTTTCAGAGAGGACAAGTTACCTCGCACCCAGTTTTCAACTTGACGATATCACCTACGACTGCCTCAGCAGGTTGAATTTCCGCTTCGTTTCCATTTCGGATGACACTGACTTTACTCATTTCCTTGTTCTTGGCATCAAGGTCTCGAAACTGCGAACAGCCGAAGGCGAAAACTTTTACGAACTCCAAGGAAATATCGTTTCGAAAACTGAAGAGCAAAGCGGTAATGGAGGCCAACCTGCAAGTCTTGCTGATAGTCGTTGATTGCAGTCACCAACACCACAAGGACGATAGCAAAGAAGATACCAGCACCATCGTACCAGCCCTCTTCCGCCCCCTCAATGGCGATGCCGCAACCAAGAGCGGCAATAGCACATAGCACCAATATCATAAGGGTCAGATCTTGGCACGCTTCCCAACAGTACTCCTGCACCGGGCACCCACATATTATATGAATTAGGAGCCAAGTCCCAGTCGAGTCACCTTGCGCCCTTTGACGAACTACTAACGAATCATTTCCTTAGTCTAGTTCTACACGCTGCACTGAGGATCCGTAACCTAAGCACGAGGAGCTTGGAATGAACTGGAAAAACAGCGCCAAGCCAACGTACCCAGAAAGCCTTTGGTGGTTGTTCAGGATATGTGTTTTCACCAAAAGCAGCTTTGCGGGCCTCAATCTCAGCAGGACTCTTTCCATCGATACCAGTCGTGATATCCACTTTGAGCATCTTTGCAAGACGTTCGACACCGCCGAGAGCCGCAAGGTTTCCTGGGTCTTGAGGTATCTGCAAACAAGTGAAAAAGACGCTTTCAAAAATGAATACTCTCACCAAAGCGAGCAGCACCAGGTCATGCCTAAGCAGGCGTTTCGCGCTGTAGCTAGCTTGCTCTTTATTTTTACCAACAACTCAGTTGCAACAGTAACGTCGAAGATTTTCGTAAGGAAGGACGGACCGCTGTGAGCTCCACGAGCTCCTGAGAGGTGATGCCGAAACCGTTTGGTCCTTCCACAACTGGTTCACTCTCCTTCTGGCAAAAAATACAGGCTTGTTAATCATAGGAACATGCTCTCTTGCTCGTAAAGGGAAACCAACCCTCTTTTAGCCAAAATTATGCACATGTCACTAACAGCTCAGATTTATGACCACAAACGGTCGGGAAAATAAATGGGAATGCGTACAGCTTTGGTCTGTTGCAGCAGAGCGCTTGGGGAGCCTTTTTCAGCACCTTGATGCGCCTTAAAGTGATTACTTAACTGCGAAGATAACAACATCGGATGACTTGGTTCCTCTTCTCGAACTGAAGAAAAGAGAACAGATGCAGCAAGGAGAAAAGGGCACAAAAGGAAGAAGTGGACACAGCAACCGGAAACGCGTTATCATGTTCAAGCAAGACAGCTGGCATAGCGGACTGAGGAATGTTGGGGAGGGGGAGACTTGAAGTCCGCTCAGACAAAAGTCACAGCAACGCTTGGATACCCGGCCGTACAACACATACTTAAAAAAGAACTACACATATCGAGGACTCGCAATCCGAACCCCTTCACAGAATTAAAAACTGTAGCGCGCACCTTGACGGCTGTTCCCGCAACCCTCCATCTCTTGGCAGCAACGTCATCGGCAATAGAAGGAGCAGCAGTCTGCATACTGCTGTTCGTGCTAGTGCGGGAAAGAGATGGACGCCCTGAATAGGAAAAAAGGGTTCATTTTCATTTCGAAAGCTGCTCCTGAGTGCGTCCCCGTGCTCAACTTGCGTCCGTAAAAAAACTTGCAACTTTATTCAAAAAAGTTACCTGATTCGCTACCAGGCTGGTACCCATGATATCTAAAACGGCGAACGCCGTTGATCGTCAAGACCGCCTTCCTCCATGAAGATTGAGCGGGACTACGACGTGGTGCAATTCCTCCTTCTCCTCCTCCTTCCACTTCCATATTGTCTTGCTGAAGCAAAACCAAAAAAACCGTCCTCAGGCGCGTAAGACAGCACGAAGCAGAAATTGGTGAGAGCGGCTGGAGGCTGAATGAAATGTCCCCTTGAACTGACTGCACTCGGAACAACTTTAAAGCTCAAGCGAACATCGAGCCTGAGACAAAGAAACTTCACTGACTTAGGATGTCATGTTTAACTGGATTTGCTTTCCTACAAAAGCTTTGAACTGACGAACTCCTTCGACATCATAAAAGGAAAGGGATAAATGCTTTCGCGCAAAAATAAAGGTCTTGGAGAAGCTTCGGTGCTGGCGTCGACTATAAATTTAAAAAAATAAGTAGACATAAAAAATGTCCACGCCCACACTGTGGCAGCGGAGGTACAGGTGAAAGTTAAGATTTAATGTTGCTTCGAGACCAGGTGGCGCAAGGGCGACTTCGGACAGCTAAACGGAGGAAATCATACGAGCTTCAGGTAAGGTCTCGGCTCCAAGAAGGAAGGCCTTTACCTTACCGCTAGTCGCAAACGTTAATTAAACTCCGGTACGCTATAGGAGGCTTGTTCAGGATTCCATCTTTCAAGCGGCGGGCGGTCTACAGGCCAATATTTTGGGAGACCCACCAGCTCGGCTCAGATAATACCGAGAAGTATCTCACTTCCGAAAGTTACCTCAAAACTGTAACGACACAAAGTATAACGGCAACTGAAGTTTTGTAGACGTGAATCACACACGACCCAGGTTATGCAACGGTTACAGCTGCCTCAAAAACTGACGCCGCTTGTTCCTCGTGTTATTCCGAAACCAGAACACGACAGACAGTTCCGAGTTCGAGGCTTCGACTTACGACTACAAGTGTCACTGTTCAACTGTACAAACCTCTGCTCCTTATGATTTGGAACCTGGCCAAATTACCTTACTTACTTACTTACTTACTTACTTAATCAGCAGCAGCAAAGCGCGAATCCCAACGGGCGACACACACGAACTTCCGATCTCACGATCGCCAGACGCTAACGATGACAGTGCCGCTGCAGTCGCGTACATTTACCGCGACGCCACCCACGCGTTATGGCATGGCATGTTGGGATGCAAAAAGCGAAGCACTGTCGCGCACATGATCCTACGGTCAGATGGCCTAGCGGAGATCTCTTTTTGAGATCGATCCGCCTAGTACTTTCATATCGGGACAGGGTACGGGCGCTGGGAACTTCACAAAGTCACATGCTGACTGCATATCACGACTGCGTCTATCGCGTGAGAGACAGCGACACAGTGACCGCAATGAACGTCGCCGGCAGCAGACGGTGAACACATCGCCATCGCGGACACCATTGCCGCTGCCGTTGCGTGACTACTTACTCGTTCTTCGTTGACCCATCCCAATCCGCAATTGCATCGTAAAATTCTTCCCAGACAGCTACGCAATTTCATCACGTTCCTCCGCCTCATGGGGCGAACGGTGCTGTGACTGTTGTGAGCTCTTTGATGGGAAAGCTAAAATATATACGGCTGTAATATATTATAAGGTTTCACAGAGACGAAAGCTGAAGCCGTGGACTCAAGGGTTTCAGATACAGTACTAAGGTGAAGATAATAAAATACTGGGTGTTTTATTATCGCAGAGAACGCTGACTGCCTACGTGGCACCTCAAGGCGAGGGGTGACAGAAGAGGATCCACAACTCCCCCCAGTATGGGGTGAAGTTGGGATTCCCATCACACCACCTCACCCCGAAGGTGTGAGGTGCCACACGTAGATCCTAATCAACAAACACAGGAAACCCTAACTGCACACATCACAAAAATCAAGGGGCCTTTCTCAACCCAGCTAGTACGGCATCCGCCTGCGCTAATCTTGTGTTGTGCTCTAGGGGCTTACGCCCATGCATGTGCCGCGGGGATCAACTACTCCCGCGGGGTAGGCTGCTAAAACATAGCAGACTAATTCGCTGGCGGCGGAGTCCTCGATGGTGAAGAGGCAAGCACCAGCTAAAACGAAGAATTTCACCCTACCCCTGTGCGAGTGTGCTGCCGAAGGATGCGCGGCACCACCGGAGCGAACGCGCCGGCGTGGGTAGGGCACGATGGCCGCGGCCGCAAAATGCGAAAAGAGCACCGGAAAGCAGAGCTGCATCCTGCGAAATTGGAAATGGACGATCAGGCTAGGGTGTGGGTGGCAGCAATAACACCACCACACACAAACAGACGTTGGTCATGTAAAGCTGGCAGCGAAGGATGAGGAGAGGCGAGGGCGACGAAGTCAAAATCCTCGCGGTCGATATTGACGAAAACGCCGGAGCCGATGTTGGTGCTTGGGGTATAGGCACCACCAAGCACCACCAGATTGTAGCCAGCGGTAGATTGTCGATCTCTAAGTAAATTTAGCGTAAAACGCAGAGTGGCCATGCGCGTACGTTGGCGTAAAGTAGCCATGCCGCTGTAACAGTAAAATCTGTAAGTTAAAAAGTTTGGGTTTCGTGCGAAACGATAACTTTTTGCAAAAAACACTAAATCAAGTGATGAAAGACTCAATTTGGGGTAGAATTTGACGAGGAAGACGTCGGTGACGTCAAAATAGTCGTGCGGTAAGCCAGTTTTGCTGCAGGAGAAGCGCTGCTGGCCAGAAAGTTAAAAATAGTTCGGAATTGTGAAGAGCTGGAGATGCTGCAGAGATGAGCGCGTGGTACGACACGCCAAAGAGACTTGCGAATTGAATTCAAAAAGAGAACGAGTGCTGGTGGTGCAACGAGGTTGGAGATGCCAAAAGTAAGATAATGTGAAAACAAACACACAGTGAAGCACTACAAGTCAGGTGCTACGCTCGCATATGTCAACCGTGAAACTGTGAAGCTATACACAAGATAATGCGATGTGTTATAGCTTCCGCCGAAAGAATGTGATGACAGCCCCTAAGGTGTCAGATGTGGAAATGACAGATGCTATGAACTGTCTGACTACCGAAGTCGATATCGGAGATGGCGCTGATGACAGTGAAGAAGGCATAGTAGTCGAACCATATCGGTGATGACACAGATGATGATGACACTGTCGGCATGCCAAATCCAGCACACCACCTCGAGTGAGGTGGGCAGACCAGAATGAATACACTCATACCAATCTCCAGTCCAGACCAGAAAGAACCACAATCATGCCTGCCAGGGCTGAAAACCCCAAAAAGCTGGACAAAGTCCACACGGTCCTGGCAGGCCTATCAGCTCCCTGTCTCTAGTGCCAATCCTCCACCGGGGGAATAGTATGCTGCTGTGCCCTGAGGGTCCGCACACCGCGGTGCCATGCAGCCGGATGCTTCGTCAGGGATATGACAAGGAGTACCCGAAGGCAGGTCCAGGTCACCCCGTCACCGTCAGACTTACAGACAAGGGAAGATGTAGGGAGGGTCACAGCGGGTGGAGGCAGAGGCTCTCACGTACGAGACAGGTGCCGGTCACGGGTCCCCGAAGGGTACATAAGGTCGTCGGAGTCAAGGTACGGCATGCAACATTCACAGAACAGGTCTTGTGCATGCTTGCTAAACCTCTAGGCTAACTGTCATTATATCGGTTGGTTGTATTCTGCATATATTTTCAAAACCAAATCATAAAGTACCTGCAACAAAGTACCTGCAAAGCACAGTCAGATACAAAACCCAAAACAGGACAAAACAGAGGGTACTCACAGTCAGATCATGCTGCTGCTTTCTGAGTAGGCCTCCATGTCGAAAATCCAAAAGATCTGGCAGCCTGAATCACTGCCTTTTGCATATCCATGTAGCTGTCAAAGAGCATGTTGAAGTAGGGCACGGTGTTCTTGGTGGGAGGAACCGGCTTGGTGTAGGGGTCAGCCAAGTTCTTCTCCGAAGGTACCCTCCAGCATATGATCCAGCCCAGTCTGACAAAGTCTCTGAGCATATGGAATCTGACCAGAACATGCTTGATCTTCTGGGATAGCGGGATATTCTCAGCAATAGATCTGCATGCATCATTATCCAGGAGAAGAGGAACTGGAAGCTCCAATCTGGGGCAGGTTGCTGAGGCTGGAAGGTATTCTGTGCTTCTCATATTCTGATAGTCCACTGGCCTGCGGTCTGATTCTGAATAAATCTCGAGCTCATCTGTCACTGACTTGCCATCAGGCCTGACACCACCGACTCCTGTACCCGTAGGTGTAGTGTAGTCCAGGAGTTTAGTCAGGAGAGTGCCCGGTTGTAACCCAGGGTAGCTGAATGCAATGTCAGTGGCGACCCTCTCTGCTTCAGTGATCTCAGAATCAAGTCCTGTAGTAGAGGGTGGCTGTCCCTGAATAGGGTGTTGGATATAGCCGAATATTTCTGTCAGCATAAACATGAGAGATACCACCCGCTGAGCTGCAGTAGATGCTGCAACATATTCTGAACCCGTAGAAGATGTCTCTGTGATAGTCTGTCTGACTGTACCATACTGTAGAATCATGCCACAGAAGAATATCACCATGCCAGAGTATGATCTAGCTGAGTTTTCCAGGTCTCTGGCCAGGTCAGCATCGGAGTACACAAACAGTGTGAGCACACGTGCTGGCCTCTCAGGGTAATAGAAGGCCATTCTGTAGTGTGCCGTGCAGTCCAGATACTGTGCAATTCTGATAAGAGCCTTCATTGAGTCCTCTGAGGGACAGGCCACAAACTGTGATAGGTAGATAACTGCATAGTAGATATCTGGCCGTGAAGTCCTGTTGTGCCAGAGCAGAGACCCAAGGATAGACCGATAGGGCTTTACCAGAGTGAGGTCAGGGTCTGCTGGTCTCGATATCACAAGCTTAGAGTCCATAGGTGTACGGAAGGGTCTCTCGGGTATGTTGTTAGCTGTCATAAGGTCCTTAATCTGCGGAGACTGATTGAGGTACACCCCTTGGTCATCATGCTGTACTGTCATCTGAAGGATAGAGGAAATAGGACCCAAGTGTTTGGCCTTAAAGGTTGCTCTAAAAGCAGTCCAGAAGGCCCTCTCAAGGGCCGTGGAACAGGCCATACCAAAGTCATCCACATATACCACACACATAGCCTTCCGTAGGCGTGTAGATGAAATAGATACAGGCATCATGTGTAGACTGCCTGAATGATTGTCCCATGTATTTGAAACTGAGCATAAACTGTTTAACCCCTATGGAGCGAATGGAACTTTTTGCCAAATGCACCAGTTTCACAAATGTGTCGTTTTCACGGTATATGGTGCCTTGGTAAGTGTGGGTGATTCGTTACATGTTTCATAACTCCTATAAAGTGATTTTGGTCCATAAAATACATGATCGCATGATATATACAACGATATATCGGTGATATACAAGCCAAAAAACACGTTTTCCAGGAATCAAACGTGTCAAAAATCAGTTCTCACAACCGCTTATTCGAGTATTAGGTCGCCCCTCGACCATAAAACAATCGCCTTTACTAATGCCTTGAAATCAGTAATGGTGGCTGTAGTTAAACGCACCAATACATCGAAATATTCAAGCAATAAGGTGAAAAAAACACCAAAAAACAACGAAAAAACATCATTTGTCAAATGTTTTCCATACTTAAGGCCATATTGTGTGTTTTCAGGGGAAATCGACTGTTGGGAAAGTAAGTATTGCCCATATGAGGTGCATGGTCATTTTATATGATAGTGGGCACTGAACCAACAAATCCTTGTCGATGAATGGCATCTACACCTCTTTTTTTCACACTTTAAGATACTTTTGACCAAAATTTCATGCCTAGAAATAAGCAACTTTGGGGATTTTGCTACAACAAAATTACCCTTGGGTGAGATATATATACTAAGTATATGTGTAGAATAAATTGTTGAGTATTAGATATACCTATTGCAACGGGTGTGCGAAGCTTGTATGGCCGATTCCGACAAGTGCTATCGGGCTGAGAAATGAATACAAGCTTAGAGTTTGAAGTGGTTGTACCGTATACGGTACAAACCGCTCCATAGGGGTTAACCATCCTCTGCCATGATGCACCGGCAATCTTGAGGCCGTACAACGCATATGAGAGTAATGCATAGCTGTAGCCCTTAAAAGTATAGCCAGAGGGAAACTGAATCCACACGGGGAACTCAAGCTTAGCATGCATAAAGGCCCGAGACACGTCCAGATGTGACACCACCAGCTGGAATAGAGCCGCAAATATGAATAGCAGTCTGAAAGCGGATATCTCTGGGGTAGCTGAAGAGGTCTCCCACGGAAGGTAGCCTGTAGTTCTGCTGCCGTCACCAGCCATACGGGCTTTAAATATCTGATAGGGCTTGCCTGCCCCAGTAGGGTCAGGTTTGAATGGCATAGACAATACAAATAGTGTAGTAAGGTATTGTGCACTAGCCGGAGGTGTTCCCAGCTTGAGCTTCTCCTGATTAACCATATCACCAACCTCCTGATCCATAGCTTTTAGCCAGTCTTCAGACTGTGGTGAGGATAGGGCCTGTTTGACACCGTGAGGTAGCTTAAGCTCTGGTGCCGAGACCTCAAGCATATGGGTAATAGTAGAGGTAGGAGCATCAGAGAGAAACTGCTCCATGCTGCTGAAACTGCCAAACATGTACTCTGCTCTGAGGTCACTGTTGAGGGTGTCAGAGAAGGGCAGGTAAGCTGCTGAATGGGTGGATGGAAAGATAATTAGGTTGGCCGGGAGATCAATGTGCCAGCCAGCCGGCTCGTCGGGGCAGGGCTCCAAGATAACACCGTAGGGTCTCCTGTTGCCTCTGTGGGTGGAGATGAGAAGTGCACTGTACATAGGTGCTCTGATTGTTTGACGAGCCTTCACAATAGTCCAGATAGGGTAGTGTTCATTGATGCCGTTTAGCTTTCTGTAGCAGTCCAGATAGTGCAGTAAGTCCCGATAGTGCTGACCATCTGATGTC
The DNA here is from genome assembly GCA_001247695.2 of Cymbomonas tetramitiformis. Taxonomy (NCBI): domain Eukaryota; kingdom Viridiplantae; phylum Chlorophyta; class Pyramimonadophyceae; order Pyramimonadales; family Pyramimonadaceae; genus Cymbomonas; species Cymbomonas tetramitiformis. The sequence continues at coordinate 24,607 of LGRX02010320.1, read as the reverse complement.
TGTGATACATATCTGACTGCCATAGTCCAGGTAACATGTGCCATCTGTCTGAATGAGCTGAATACATGCGTGTGACTCCTCTCCGTCAAAGAAAGAACCAATACCATGAATCCTCGAGCCTGCTGTGTCAAAGCTGTCACTGAATGGCTGTGGTCTGTCATAGGATGCATCAAACTCCCGCTCTGCCTGATGTGGGTCTGGAAAGGAGCCCAATATCTCTCCCATGTCCTGATGATTATGAATCCAGTGAGGCTTGCCAACATAGTGTACCATATTAGTCTCAGTATCCAAGATCTTATATGCCAGAGAGCTGACTGATACACCGACAAGACGGCCTGACCAGGCCGCCCGCTGGGACTTCCTAGACATGCCAGGCTGTCTGGAGTTCCTCTGCTGCTGAGACATAATGACATAGCAGTTCTGGCCGAAGGCCTTCAGTTTTGCATAGCCATAGTGGTAGCCTCTGATCTGGTGAAATGGTGTTGTAGAGATGTTCTTGTGAGTAGAGAGATTCCATATGAAGCCAGCATGGGTGGCAGCCAGAGGCCAGTAGTCCTCGGGCATGCCAGCCGCCAGAAGTAATGCCTTAGCCATGTCGGATATCTTGCCTATGGCATTCTCTGCATGAGGATTGTCTGTATGTACTGTAGGTGATGACTTCTGATGTAATATACGATGCTTCTGATAGAAAGCCACACACTGGGGGTCACCCATCTCTGGAGCACAGTCTGTACGGAGTGTAATGGATTGTGGTGCATACCCCATTGCATGTAAGCTGCCGTAGAAATGAACCAGGCATGTGTAGTATTCTGATTTCTGAACAAAGGTGTACACAAATATGAACCTGCTGACATAGTCAATGAACTGACACCGGTACAGGTGGCCGTTGTAGCTAGCTGGGGTAATAGGTCCTGTCATGTCAGCAGCCCACTTCTGGCCGGGCTGTATGGCCACTGATCTCAGCTGGTCATGGTGTCCACAGGGCTTCTGCTTCAGCTTACTTGTACAGCATACTGCACAGAACTGAGAGCAGGTCGGCATAGCTGCTATAGCTCGCCTAGACAGCAGAGGCCGGCCAAGCTGGATGCCAGGCAGGTCGTAGAGCTTAAGCAGACTGGCCGTAGAGCCGTGACCCATGACTGCATGGAACTCCACAAAGGGACTGACCCGAACAGGTGTGTTTCTGTTCCTGAAAAGGATACAGATCTCAAAGGGAGTGCCATCAATGAATACTCTGTCAGGTCCGCCATCTGAGCCAGCCGGTGTCAGTGGGTGACTGGAAGCATATGTGTGCTTCCGAGAGAAACTGAATATCCTCTTACTGCCTTTAGGATAGATGTTTAGTACCTCCATAGTACACGTCTTGTGCCATATCTGGTGCTGTGGCATATACGGGACAATCCAGAAGTAGGTGGTATTATGCGGGTCAAGGAGAAAGTCATGGTTGCCCTTAGTCAACATTCTGTCAATCATACTGATACTGAAGGGAATGTTACCATAGAAGAACTGACCCGTCCACTGCTTGGTGTGACAATCATCTGATATGGACCAGTGCTCAAGAGCCGGATGATTGTTACCCTCCCCAACAGGCAGAGAGTCTCCATACATAGACACATCAAATGCCGGAGTACCAAGTTTAGCTGTAGCTGTAGGAGAGCCGTGAGTAGTAGCCCATTTTGTATACTCGCTATTACTCCACTGCCAGTCTGATGAGTCTCCTGTGCGGGTCCTGACAGCTACTGAGCCGAAGTGGTGAGTATGCGGGTGCTGTGGCTCATCCCAGAGGTAATCCACCTGATTGTCTGTGATACGGTATGTCCTGCCTGAGTCCAAGTGAGTATAAGTCATGCTGATGAAGTCTGGAGAACTGAAGCCGTGTCTGAGCATAACCCGGGTAGATAGAAGGGTCCTGGCGCCCTCTTTGAAGTGGCAGCCAGGGATAGAGTACTCGTCTATCTCCCCTGATAGTATCTCACGACCGTATAGGTGTAGTGTGCAGGTCCCGTCAGTTCGGGATACAGGACCTGTCATCACCGTGGAGAAACCAATAGTGGAGGAGGTGTCCAAGGCCGAGATCCTGGACCTGGTGCCTGTGATATTTCCAGTGGCACCAGAGTCCACCACAATGCCATCGCCGTCCCGTGATAGTGCATAGGCCGAGACAACCGGGCTACAGGTGAATACTAGCCCGGGTGGTGGTGTGCCGTGTGCTGTCCAAGTGAAGCCGAGCCACCATGACATGTGCACCACGGCACCACCGACGGTGATCGTGAGATCTGCCAGGTGTGAGGTGGTCTCGAGGACACTGCCTGCCTGATGCCAAGCCACTGAGCCAACACCACCGACACCTCTGTCCACTGTACTGTCGCCTGATATTGACTGGAAGTCCATGAAGAATAGAAACAGACACTGAATGACAACTGCCAGAATGGTTGCCAGGGTTAGAGCCGTGAGGTGTCGGGACCGCCTACGGCGGCCCTCACTGTCTGCTGTCATAGTTGACCGGAATAGCTGTATTTGTGAAGCGGCATCGGGCGGCATACCCGAGCTGGTGAACTGGCCGTGGTCACTGTGAGGGTCTCCCGGGCCAGGTCCAGAGGAAGAGTGTCCAGCCCCAGAATCTGACCATTCCCAATCACAAGAACCACTGTTCCCATTGTTACCAGCCCAAGTGCCACCATCAGAGCCCCAATCATACAGTATCCCCGTCCCCGTCCCCTGGGCCCCTCCCCGTGGGCCCCCAGGTGACAGCAGTCTCAGTCCGTCCGAGGCATCCTCCTGTCCCTCAAGCATGCTCACATCTGCCATGGCACAGCCTAGGAAGCCGAGGACAACAAGTGTGGAGACGAGGGCATGTCTGTAGAAGGGTACACCACCCCTACCTACACCCCTACGAAGGGCAGGTCCAGTGACGGGTGGTGTAGGGTCATAGTACTGTCCTCCCCCTGAGCCACGGGGCTCAGGGCTGTCGGGCTCGTCCGAGGCCCCGACTACGGACCCCGCAGACACCCCGTGTCCGCTGGCAGGGAGGTCCATAGCCGTGGCATATATTCCAGCTCCTGCGGTGACAGAACACGGGCCAGAGCTGTGAGGGAAGGGCACTACCGGAGGCGGTGCTCGTGGTACCCTCGAAGTCGTTGCGGCCGAAGCCGGCAGGGTGTCGTACCACTGGGTGGGCTGGGTGTGATCCTCACACCACAGCCTGTCCCAGTGGTCCTGCTCCCTGTCGGTGAGGCCGGGAGGAGTAACAACCTTTGAAACCCGTGAGGGAAGGGACCGCCGAAGCTCCACGGGAGGGCCGGGCTCCGGTCCAGCCACAGACTCCAGCTGTGAGCTCCAAGCCCTCGGCCCCCAAGCCCTTCCTTCCTCCCGGGTCTCACTGAGATGTTGTTCGGTCATTGACTGAAACCGAAGATCACCTGCCAACACCATGTCAGCGAACAACCCGGAGCCAGGCTCCAGGGGTGTCTCGTGTGCGAAGAGCGCTGACACGGGGTGCATACAGGTGTCTCCATGCTCGGCATCGCCCGGAGTGTCACCCGATAACGGTGCGGCAGGATCCAACGTCTGAGCGGTCCCGTCTAACACCACACCTGCGTCGAGATGCGATTGAGTAGACGCAGGCTGTGGGTCACACAGTGAGCATGTGATGCTCGGGTCCGCACGGTAGAACGATGAAAGCTCAAGCGGTGTCACGGCAACGGCAGAGTCCATGCGGGCATCGACCGGCGGGGTTGGCGTGGTGTCACGATCGACACCACCCACCCCGAAGCTGCCAAAATGAACTCTCCCTAGAGAAAGGGAAGAGTACGGCTCCTGAAGATCTTGCTCATCGTAGCCCGCCTCTTCCCCTGCATAGCAAAAGGCCTGAAACTTTGCGGAAGCCTTTCTCTGGAGTCGATCCCATTCCTCATGTTGTTCCTGAGTGTAGGATTCAAGCTCCCAAGCATCCCACTCAGAGTCAGTCCAGCACTCCTGTGGTGCCCAAGCGGGTGCATGAGAGGCCTCATCCCCCTGGGTGAGGTAGGCGGCAAAGGACAGGGAGCCGTCGTCCGGGTACGTGCACACCGACTCCGACGAGTCACAAATGTCTGGTGTGCCGTGCTCCCAACAGACTGCCTGAAAGGCCTCCTCCGAATGCTCGTAAGCTGCCTGGTAGCGAGCTGCCAGAACATCGGGGTAGGCTATTTAATTTAGAATATTTTTTCATAAGTTTAGAATACCCCATTTTATCGTTAATTTAGAATAAGTTTTCTTTATGTCATCCGGCTATGACCGGTGCATGCATCCATGACGTTGTACCTGTACCTGTTGAGCTATCCCCATGCCATGCGAAATATTACACTGAAGAGTTGTCTTGCCGTGATGTCCATATGTCCGAATGGAACCAAAAACCGTTCGATTTTACCAAAAACCGTTCGATTAAAATCGAACGGTTTTTGGTTCCATTCGGAAAGATTCACGGCCGTGAATCTAAAAGTCACGGCCGTGATTAACGACTCTTTACGCATAATGACTTTTATTATTTGCCATCTTTGCCACAATAGACACTCACGGCGTGTTCTGCTTGACAAAAAGTAAGTAACTTGAAGCCTTGAGCTTTAACTTACTGAAAGATATGTATCTTGGCAGTATGTGTGCCAAGTTTCGTGCTCTAGGACGCACGGGAAGCCCTCGGCTGTTTGGCATCTTTGGGTTTGGGTTCGAACCCAAACCCAAACCCAAAACATCCGCCTTAGAAATAAATTGCGTGTTTCGCGCACAAGTAACTTGAAGCCTTGAGCTTCAGGCAACTTAAATATATGTATCTTGGCAGTATTTGTGCCAAGTTTCGTGCTCTAGGACGCACGGGAAGCCCTCGGCTGTTTGGCATCTTTGGGCTTGGGTGTCACGTTCGAACCCAAACCCAAAACATCTGCCTTAGAAATAGATTGCGCGTTTCGCGCACAAGTAACTTGAAGCCTTGAGCTTCTGGTAACTTAAATATATGTACCATGGTAGTATTCGCGCCAAGTTTCGTGCGTTAGGACGCACGGGAAGCCCTCGGCTGTTTGGCATCTTTGGGTTTGGGTGTCACGTTCGAACCCAAACCCAAAACATCTGCCTTAGAAATACATTGCGCGTTTCGCGCACAAGCAACTTGAAGCCTTGAGCTTCTGGTAACTTAAATATATGTATCTTGGCAG
>LGRX02010320.1:0-14910 GCA_001247695.2 Cymbomonas tetramitiformis | reverse complement strand
AGACGTTGAGAAGGGGTCAGGGTGGGCGTGGGGAGAGGGGGTGGCGGGGGAGGGGAGGGGGGGGGACGGCCCCTCCCCTTGGGGACACGGAACCATATTTTATTGCAAAATTTTTGAGAATTATTGCAGGAGGGTTTGAAGAAAGTCGTTTGACTGTCGTTGCACAGCTTCTGTTTCTGTCATGGCTTCACTGCATGAGATGTCAACTGTATGCGGGTCAGTGTTTAAGGTGGTGGTGGTGTTTAACAGAAACACGTCTCGCCTATTTTTGGTGTGTTGCCTACAAATTCTTGAAAGTTAACCCCTATGGAGCGGTTTGTACCGTATACGGTACAACCACTTCAAACTCTAAGCTTGGATTCATTTCTCAGCCCGATAGCACTTGTCGGAATCGGCCATACAAGCTTCGCACACCCGTTGCAATAGGTATATCTAATACTCAACAATTTATTCTACACATATACTTAGTATATATATCTCACCCAAGGGCAATTTTGTTGTAGTAAAATCCCCAAAGTTGCTTATTTCTAGGCATGAAAATTGGGTCAAAAGTATCTTAAAGTGTGCGAAATCGAGGTGTAGATGCCATTCATCGACAAGGATTTGTTGGTTCAGTGACCACTATCATGTAAAATGATCATGCACCTCATATGGGCAATACCTACTTTCCCAACAGTCGATTTCCCCCGAAAACACACAATATGGCCTTAGGTATGGAAAACATTTGACAAATGATGTTTTTTTGTTGTTTTTTTGGTGTTTTTTCCACCTTATGGCTTGAATATTTCGATGTATTGGTGCGTTTAACTACAGCCACCATTACCAATTTCAAGGCATTAGTAAAGGCGATTGTTTTATGGTCGAGGGGCGACCTAATACTCGAATAAGCGGTTGCGAGAACTGATTTTTGACACTTTTGATTCCTGGAAAACGTGTTTTATGGCTTGTATATCACCGATATATCGTTGTATATATAATGCGATCATGTATTTTATAGATCAAAATCAATTTATAGGAGTTATGGAACATGTAACGAATCACCCACACTTACCAAGGTACCGTATACCGTGAAAACGGCACATTTGTGAAACTAGTGCTTTTGGCAAAAAATTCCATCCGCTCCATAGGGGTTAAGGAGAGGTTTAATCTTGCCACGGGGAACACCTATCGTGTTGAGGACAGTACCAAAAAGAGGAGGAAGGTATCCCATGAGTGTAAGAACTTTGGGCCATTTCACGGTGCTTATGAAGGGCTTGGAATTTGCGTTTGTGATTGTCGTGTCGTGGTGACCACCATAATAAGGCTCAATATCACTCTGATGATAAGGAGGGTCTTGAGTGGGCCATGGGCAAAGCGAAGAGGGAAGTACTTTGTCGCTTTCGTTCAGAACTTCATTCCAAATATCAGGGCTGACTCCTGTGTATTCTAGCCTCTTCTTCGTGACTCTGGACTTAGGTAGGACGTTAAGGAACCATCTGGCAATCTTTTTCTGTGTAGGCCTCCAGTCAAAGGCTGGTTGAGTATCACTGGGTGCACTGTCTATAGCTATGATAACAACATCCGAAAAGTCATCCTTATAGCATCCACCACCTGGAAGAACGTAGGGGTCATCACCCGTCCAATAGCCATGTGGGATAAATGGAATAGTGTTATGCGGGAATCTGAAAACAAGTTTAAAACCTTTATCGAACCATCTTTTTTGGTTTTTGGGAGACAGCGGAAGAATCCATGTTCCTGAAAATCCGGGGACGGTGTTGGCCGCTTTATATCCCATTTCCAAGGTAGTCATAACCGCCGAAGATTTGCCCTTTTCTTTCCCATCAAAGGGGGGATTTCCATAAACGATTCTGCCGATGCCTGTTATCGGATCCACGTAGGCATCCCAAGCGAGACCATCAAAGCCAATTTTGCCATGATGGCAGAAGGGCCTGAGGGCTTTTTTCATTCTTGTGGTGGGTATGCATCTTCTCGAGTGAATTCTAGGGTGGGCATTTAGTGGGTTTGAGAAAAGTTCACAGCCGTTTTTGTCAAGGTTCCTGTCATCCACCAAAATATCTAAGAGGCTTCTTCTGATTGCGTAGCAGTTTTTAGGATCCCCCGATTCAAACTTACATGCATTGAGTGCTTCATGAATATCGTGTGCCCTATTCGAGTACTCCGCAAGTGAGCATGGGACTGCTTTGTTGGAAAGGCGGTGCCAGGCCAAAAGTTTCCAAAACTCTTTCTTTTGGACATATTGGAGTTCGGGATATTTAATTGTCCCCGTGACATGGTCCACTTCGGGTTTAGCGGTCACAGCAATGGTATTCTTTTTTGAACTTGATGGTCGGTACATGCTAGCTTCCGGGAGAGCGTGTAAGTATAATTCCTCATTCATTTCCTGTCTTAGGTCAGCAAGTGGGAAAAGTTTCGATGGCTGTGTTTTGATGTATGTGGTACCTTTTCCAGGGTTTAGTAGTTTGGGCTTTCCTGAGGTTTCTTCAGCAATGATTTTCCTTAGTTCGCCATCTTGGGTTGTTCTAAGACTATGCAGACTATTATTATGTCCTGAGCATTCAAGTTGGATGTGTTCGAAGGTGCATTTTGTATTCTGTTGGCAGTAGGGGCAGTTTTCAGTCCCGATTTTCCCCAGTTTGAATAAACGTGCTGGAGAGGCTTGGAGACCCAGGAGTTCTCTGCTTCTAGAAGCAGTGAAAGCTTTAGGTGTAATTTTGGAAATATCTTTAGTGGGGGTGGTGTTATTCTCGTCGAGCATCCTCAAGTACTTCCCTTGAGATTGTAGAGTTCTCCAATTATGGTAGTGTGAGAGACGTTGAATTCTTCTAATGTGACTGCGGATATCACCTAAAATAGGGACCTCAAAAAAGAATAACGAGAATGGTAATTCCTCGGCAGGGTCGTAGCGGGAGATGTCTAAACAACCCCCTCTGAATGAGGCTCTTTTGGCAGTACGGTCCACTCTGTCATGGACTTTGTCATTATTGTGACCCCTGATCCATTTAAGGATAATTTTACTGTGATCTCCTTCACTGTAGAAGCCAAGTTCTTCTAACAGTAGGCGAACAGCCTGCACATCTCTGCGGTTAGCTTCACGTAATTTGTCCCGGGCACTCATGGATCTGCCATCCTTTGTTACAACATGGAGTCAATGGCATGTACCATTGGAGTCATGGATTTGAGGAGATTCTCTTTTTGTTCTGTGAGTAAGAATCGCAGTCCCGCAATTTCAGCAGATGTACTACTAGGGTTTTGGATATCTTCCTTGATAAGAAGCCCCGGTGCGGCGAAAGTTCTTGAGGGGGGATATTCATCTTCCGAACAAGTGGCATTCCGTTGTCAAAGTTTTTTATGGCATATGCTGCACCACTGCATGCTGATTTTTTACCGGCGAATAGGGAACCATCGCTTGCCATATCATAATTCTCCATTTGTTTGCTCTTTTCGGCGAAGGGGGTAGATTCTTCTTCTGAGTCGCTAGGGCAGCTGTATTCACTTCCTTCTTCCGCAGTTTTGTTTTTCATTCTGGCAATAATGGTCTCATATTGTCTGTCCGAGATGTAATCATAGTGTGAGTTAATATCACTGACTTTAGCAAGAACAGAAGAGGGCGGGTCCATATGGTCATTATATTCGAAAATGGAACCAGCTGGAATTAGGATGCAACCGTCATCGGTGATGCTATATTCAAAGTCGTATTGAAAACTGCTGGTTCCTTCGATTCTGACAAAGCCATTAGGGTTTTTGGCATTGTTACTGTATTCCGTGTATCGTATTGACATGGCCTCTAAGTCAATATTGGTAATGTGAATAAGAGAGATGGAATCTCGGTCACCATTTCCTTTCCAATGAAACTCACCCGTGTCCGGGGGTACTATGTTGAATATTCATTATAATATGAGTTAGCTGATCAAACAGGAGAAATACGAATATATATATCCTGCTTTGTGACTGTGAAAATGCAGGTGTGCCGGCTCGTGGAATACTAAAGTCAGATAAAATAATAAGATGTTCTGGCTAAGTGTTTCGGGAGCCTGTGACACAGTGACACAGACAGCACTGCATGCTGAAATCTGTATAGGCAGCCCTGACCGGGAGTCCCGGTGCAGGCCCCTATGACAGATTCCTAGGTAGCCAACACTGGACCTGTGACTGATCCGTAAGCCCGTGCTGTGACACATCAAGGTGTCACAGGTAGCTAGGACCGAGACCGTTCCGACTCCGTGACCGTTCCGGGTATATCTAGCTTAGGGTTTATTTCTTATACGAGTTTATCTATATTGGTTCACTGACTGTCTGATATCTTGAACCGGGATATTCCAGTACTGCAAGTGACATCCAGGCGAGGGGTGACACTAAGGGTGCACCACTGCTTCCCCCTAGGGGGGAGTCAGCATCCCCGTGACACCACCTCACCCCGAAGGCGGGAGGTGCACTACAGGGCCAGCCGGTACACCCGGACAGGCGGCTAGAAGAAATGTTTAGAATGTTACTCGGAGAGGCCTTTTTCAACCTAGCCGTAGAAGCAATCCCATGCGTGGCGCTAGCACATTCTAACATCTCAAACCCGAATCCAATTTTAGGGCTGTGGAAGCTTTCCGTTCACATCGCCGGTGATGGACGATTTGGGCAACCACACAGGCGAAGAGCGCAATGCCGGCCAATCGGTGTCGTCCTCGTCGTCGAAGACGGCGCCGTAGTTAGCAGGCTCCTCGATGTCATCAGGCAGCGGATAGGCGGCATCGTCCGTGGTTGGCACCACCAGAGAGCCGCTGCCGACGGTGTCGATCGCATCACCTGCAATTGGTGCAGGCAGGGAGAGGCGGGCGGAGAGGAATGCTGCCGCAGCAGGCTGCTCCGTGGGTGGAGCCGGCGGGTCCACTGCAGGGGGCGGTGCCGTGAGGGCGGCGGCGGATGCATCAAGCGGCGGGCGGGCAGTGGCCACTCGCGATGTCTCGAGGTGCCTGTTGTTCGCGAATGCCTCGACGCACACGTACGGGCAGGCACCACGGGTGTCGGGGTGGGAGTCCGTGACGTGCCACATGCGGAAGCAGACGGTGCAGGGAAAACCTGTGCCCACCCACTGGAGGTACATGGAGTTGGGCGAGTCGGACGTCCACTTGCCCTCCAAGGGCGCCAACGATTGCTTCTGCATGCGAAGAGCCATGGCAACAGGGGAACGCGGAGATGGGTTGGGCTTCTGGGGCGCGTGTTTAGGGCGGTAGCCAGAGCCCTCGGGTGGGATGTCGGGAGCGGCAGAGGACGAGACACGAGAGTGTGGCAAGGGGGCTCTCGTCCCGAAAGGCGAGGCGGATGCGGAGAGCAAGGCGGGCAAAAGTGAAAACCGCACCCGCACGCAACTCGCGCAACACCACCAGATACAGGGGGGCGACGTACGGTGACTGCTTGGCGGACTCGGACAAAATGTGCCAGAGGTCCATCACGCGGTCGGTGTCGTTGTACGTCGGCTTGATCTTCTGGAGGTGGCGGTCACCAAGCCGTCGGATTAGGGCAAGTTGTGGGGCGGGGTCCTCGACCTCGGTGAGGACAACCGCCCGCATCTGGGTCCAGAAGCGCATGCCGTCCGCGTCGGGCACACCCTCAACCTCGTACCGTAAGCGCTGAAGAGCGTAGCGGCCGTCAGCAGGGTGGTGGCGGGCACATTCGTGGTAGACACTCAGTGCGTTGCCACGAAGCGGGTGCGGAAGGATGCTGAAGAGGATCTCGTTGATGGTGACGTGGTAAAAGTCATGATCGTGCTCGAGGTCCAGGAGCTTGGCCGCCTCGCTGTAGGAGACGGGGTAAAGCACGTGAGCCAATCCCGAAAGGAGGGCGTTGAAGTCCACGTCGGCAGTCGTGGTGTCCAAAGTGTAACCAGCGGGCATCTTGAGGCCAGTAGACTTCAGGAACGAAATAAGGTCACTCCCATACTGGAACGCGTAGGCGAGCTGCTCGATGTACTCATCCTCGCGCCCCTCCTCCACAGGCGTGGTGCTCAAAACGTCGGGATCGTTGAAGTAGTCAAAAGCCGTAGGGGCGTTGACCGTTGATGTCGGTTTCGAACGCAATGAAGATGTTCCCACAATCCTGCTTGGTCTACGAGACGAGACAGGGGTACTCTGCGATCCGGAAGGTGAATTTGACGGTGTACCGCCCTGATGTGTGCGGGCAGCGCGCAGAGCGGATGCAAGTCCTTCACGTCGGGTCGAAGCCATTGTAGGGATAAAATATTGCGGGTCCAGCGGTAAATTCAAGCACACAAGGTGTGCAATAAAAACAGCTGAAGATGTCGTAAAAAAGATGTCAAGATGTCGGGATGTCGGTGCCGTGCCGTAACGTGCTGCGCGTGTGCGGTGCGGCTGATGTCGATTGTTGCTGCCAAAAGATGTCGATAGAGTCGCGAAAAGCGAAGCGGACCAGAGAGACGAATGAGCCGACACGAAAGGTGCGGGGGCTATAACCTGATCAAACAGGAGAAATATGAATGTATATATCCTGCTTTGCGACTGTGAAAATGCAGGTGTGCCGGCTCGTGGAATACTAAAGTCAGATAAAATAATAAGATGTTCTGGCTAAGTGTTTCGGGAGCCTGTGACACAGTGACACAGACAGCACTGCAAGTGACATCCAGGCGAGGGGTGACACTAAGGGTGCACCACTGCTCCCCCCTAGGGGGGGGGAAAGTCAGCATCCCCGTGATTAGCATGCGAGGTTGCAAAGGCATCGGGACAGAATCTACGAAACTGTCCTATCCCTTTGCCTTTGGGTTTGGGTTCGAACGTACCCCAAACCCAAAGATGCCAAACAGCCGAGGGCTTCCCGTGCATCCTAGAGCACGAAACTTGGCATAAATACTGCCAAGATACATATCTTTAAGTTACCTGAAGCTCAAGGCTTCAAGTTACTTGTGCGCGAAACGCGCAACTTATTTCTAAGGCGTATGTTTTGGGTTTGGGTTTGGGTTCGAACCCAAACCCAAAGATGCCTAACAGCCGAGGGCTTCCCGTATGTCCTAGAGCACGAAACTTTGCATAAATACTGTCAAGATACATATCTTTAAGTTACCTGAAGCTCAAGGCTTCAAGTTACTTGTGCGCGAAACGCGCAACTTATTTCTAAGGCAGATGTTTTGGGTTTGGGTTTGGGTTCGAACCCAAACCCAAAGATGCCAAACAGCCGAGGGCTTCCCGTTCGTCCTAGAGCACGAAGCTTGGCATAATTACTGCCAAGATACATATCTTTAACGAGTTACCTGAAGCTCAAGGCTTCAAGTTACTTGTGCGCGAAACGCGCAACTTATTTCTAAGGCGGATGTTTTGGGGTTGGGTTTGGATCCGAACCCAAACCCAAAGATGCCAAACAGCCGAGGGCTTCCCGTGCGTCCTAGAGCACGAAACTTGGCACACATACTGCCAAGAGATGTATCTTTGAGTTACCTGAAGCTCAAGGCTTCAAGTTACTTGTGCGCGAAACGCGCAATTTATTTCTAAGGCAGATGTGCTGTCACAACAATCACATCACCGTTCGCCCCATGAGGCGGAGGAACGTTGATGAAATTGCGTAGCTGTCTCGGAAGAATTTTACGATGCAATTGCGGATTGGGATGGGTCAACGAAGAACGAGTAAGTAGTCACGCAACGGCAGCGGCAATCCAATGGTGATGGTGTCCGCGATGTCGATGTGTTCACCGTCTACTGCCGGCGACGTTCATTGCGGTCACTGTGTCGCTGTCTCTCACGCGATAGACGCAGTCGTGATATGCAGTCAGCATGTGACTTTGTGAAGTTCCCAGCGCCCGTACCCTGTCCCTTCATTATAATAAGAGACAGGGTACGGGCGCTGGGAACTTGTCCAACTTTTCCGATGACACATGATGCTGAAATCTGTATAGGCAGCCCTGACTTGGAGTCCCGGTCAGGCCCCTATGACAGATCCCTAGGACCAACACTGGACTGCTGACTGATCTGTAGGTTCGTACTGTGACACACGCCGTGTCACAGGTAGGCTAGACTCCGAGACCGTCCGAGACCGTTCCGGGTATATCTAGCTTAGGGTTTATTTATCTTATACAGTTTATCCACACTGAGTACGGGACTTTCCGATATCTAGTGTACTTGGATATTCCGGTACATGATGACCGCATGTCACGGCTGCGTCTATCGCGTGAGACAGTGACCACAATGAACGTCGCCGGCAGCAGACGGTGAACACATGTCACATCGACATCGTCGCGGACAGCCGGACACCATTGCCGCTGCCGATGCCGCCGTTGCGTGACTGCTTACTCGTTACAGTACGCGTTCTTCGTTGACCCATCCCAATCCGCAATTATACCAAGGGACAGGGTGTACACGGGCGCTGGGAACTTCACAAAGTCACATGCTGACTGCATACCTCGTCATATGCCAATTATCGACGGATTTTGAAAAAAACTCGGATATTGTTGCGTATAATTCGAATATATCGGTGTATGAGGTTCTTAAATCGAAATTCATCTTTCGGACCCGCCTTGTTGGAATCTACGGCCAAATTGCTTCAAAAATAAATAATTTTGACAATATTCTACGGTAAAATCATGGGGCTTCACTGTCCTCAACAACTTGATATTTTTAATTAGCGACAACGGTAGAGCTGTAGTTTTTACAGTTTAATAGAGCTCTACCATTATGGTATTCAAGTTTTCCATGGATTGTACAAACGGTAAACACTGTAGGCAGTCGACGCGGGGCGACGGTCGGTCGAATTAAGAAAAATCAAACGTCGATGTTCAACAAATTTTCAACATCGACGGCTCCCTTCAATTTTTACAGTTTTTCTTCTTCATTTTTAAGCAGTGGTTTCACCCTTCGTGACATGAAATTTGTATAAAAAAACGTTACACTTGGTTACTCGAAATGTACGATATATGTATGTATAAACGCTCGAAGCGACCTTGACGATAAGCCTTTATTCGACGTCGATATCGTAATATATCGCGCCAAAATCGTCGATTTCACTTTGTCGCCTATTCGTTGTATTTCCAAACTGTCGCCAATTACCAAACGACGAGGTATCACGACTGCGTTGAGAGACAGCGACACAGTGACCGCAATGAGCGTCGCCGGCAGCAGACGGTGAACACATCGACATCGCGGACACCATTGCCGCTGCCGCTGCCGTTGCGTGACTACTTACTCGTTCTTCGTTGACCCATCCCAATCCGCAATTGCATCGTAAAATTCTTCCCAGACAGCTATACGGCAATTTGTCTCCAATTTTAAGACTGTATTTGTAGTGTAACTGACTGACAAGCCGATATAATCGCACACCATATCTGAGGACTGTGAGCTTCTGTGATTGCCTCAAATCGCCTTCTTGCCGTTCAGATCGACGAGTTCACCAGTCGTCAAAAGTGCCGCCTTATCTTGCAGTGCATGCCGTTTTCGCGCACCGCGCGGCATGCGCCGGATACGGCGACATACAATACCCACCAATTAGGACCTTACACGTCGACGTACGGTGTCCGAATTCCCCCGGAGGCCACCGACACGTAGGACTGCGGGGGTCACCGGCTGAGCGGATGATGCCGCGGCCTCTGAAAATCAGTGAAAAACAACATCATGGGAAATTCGGACACCGTAGGTAGTTTTAAAAAGGCATATATAGAGGACTTGTGTATGCCTTTGACCCTCCTGCGGTGTCCGGACAGTCGCTTTCCAGCATCCGGTAGGGTAGGATGCCGCCATCGGGTTTGGGTTTGCGGAGAGCGCTGAAATCTGCAGCCATTCGCGTTTCACCCGGTTGAACTTATCTGGAACTTATCGTATGCCTTGCACTATGCTTGCTTAACGGGCGTTAAGCAAGCACGGTACTATGGTCGCGTCAAGGAATGTATACCATTCCTTGAGCACCGGCATTCCGGGGAGTCGCCTAGGTCACGTGGAATATTCATCCACTCAAGTGAAATGAACAAACCTGGCAACCTATAAACTTGTTTATTGTGCGTGACACAAGCTACTTGAATACAGGTTTGTGGTAGCGTTTGTTCGTGCGGGCGCGTTGTATTGCGGATGGCTAACCTCACGTGATCATCTTCGCGCAAGGGTCACGGGGAAGCTGATTCCCCCCCCACTGTATGGGGGCCTGCTTCTCCCTGTTTCACCCCTCGCCGTGTGTGTGACATGTGACACCCATAGCCGTGACACCGATCCGTGACCTGCTAGTTAGCCTCCGTTATTGCTAACTCTTCAGTTTTATGTTATCACCGTTCCGAGCACCCGGCCCTGCGTGTTTTCTGTGTTTCACTGTCTATATATTTACCCGTTACAAATATATAGTCAGATCATCCTTTTTCTATAAGGTTATCGGTCCCGTACCGCGCTAGTGGTGCTCACTGCATTCAGCTCGCTTCGGCCTCATCGCCGATTCTAAACCGTTCTTATCCGTCAACAGAGTGAAGACATCTCCGTTACCGTCTTTGCCCGTTCGAGTGCTCCGCCTACCGTTTGTGATTGGTGGTTTACTTATCCGTTCTTATCCGTTCTTATCCGTTCTTATCCGTTCCAACTTTTACCGTAGTTCTGGCATCCTACTTCGTTCCAGGCATGTCTCCCCAACGTCCTTCAACACTCTGGCCAGCAGCGCCTCTGCTGCCGGATAACTGGTTTACCGTACGACGTTTTTGACGTCACCACCGTTTTCCTCGTCGAATTCTACCCTAGTTTAACCCCTACATCGTCCGACTCCGTTAATTTTGCGAAAAGTTACGTTATCGCCATCGACCCAAACGTCCACTCAACTTTCTGACCAGCAGCACCCCTTCTGGAGTGGATACGAGTTACCGTACGACGTTTTTGACTTCACCTCCGTCTTCCTCGTCGAATTTCACCCCAATTTGACTTCTCCATCGCTTGATTTGGTTTTTTTCGAGGAATTACCTTTCACCCACGAAACCCTATCGACGCGCCTTCCAGATTTTGCAGCCGCAGACATCATGGCCTCGCTACGCCAGCGTGCGCGCATGGCCGCAATTCGGTCTGCACTGGACTTGCTTCGACGACAACATCTTCCCTTTGACTGTGGTCTGGTGGTGCCCGATGGTGCTTACACACCAAGCACCAAGCTCGAGTCCATCGCGTTCGCCATCAACAACGAGTGCTTTGACTCCTTCGACTTCGTCCCTCCACTCCCTTCGCCCTCGCCTTGCACCCCACCTCTTCACCATCTAGTGGTGTGTGGTGATGTTGCCACGCCCACTTCGCCCCTCTCCATCATCCCTTTCGAGTTCCTCCCCATGACCTCGATCACGTTCCCTTACCGCATTTTTCACCTTCCACCTCCCCAACCCCTTCTCATCGACGCATTCGCTCTGGTGGTGCCAGGCTACTTTTGGCTTTGGCACCGCACAGGAGTTGGTTGATTCGTCGTCTGGATGCCCCTCGACATCTTCGAGGAGACCGCCGCCACCACTTGGTGAATACGCGGCCACATCGCAACCGACTATTGAGTGAGCTAGTCTAGACCTTAGCTGCAATTGTCTTGCAGAGTGACACCGCATCTTGCCAGCTGTTAGCTAGCTGCAATGGTCCCTTGAACTCTGACATTAAGTGACATTGGGTTTAGGTTTTAGGGTTTGCTTGCTTCGGGATGTCCACTCACACCTTCGGGGTGAGGTGGTGTCACGGGGAAGCTGATTTCCCCCCCACTGTATGGGGGCCTGCTTCTCCCTGTTTCACCCCTCGCCGTGTGTGTGACATGTGACACCCAGTTAGCCGTGACATCGATCCGTGACCTGCTAGTTAGCCTCCGCGTTAGCCTAACTTATCAGTTTTATGTTATCACCGTTCCGAGCACCCGGCCCTGCGTGTTTTCTGTGTTTCACTGTCTATATATTTACCCGTTACAAATATATAGTCAGATCATCCTTTCTATAAAAGGGAGGCGAAGCTGATCACGTGCAGTTGGACATGAGTTCGCAATTGAAGGGTGTATGCATATATGCACTGTGATATGCTGTATGGTATGCCGTGCAATAATATATGATAAAAAATACACCGCTGCTGCTGACCCGGGTCAACAGCAGCGGTGTATTTTGAAGTGAACGGAAGTCGAAAGTGATTAAGAAACAGTTTCAAACTGTCTCGAGCTTCCCAACACCGATTTATCTGCGTCCGATGACTGTGTACATGTAATTGTGCCGTCAGATCGAAAATAATTTTATACACAGTGTCTGGCGTAATTTTCGAGTCATCCGCGTCGTCATCGAAAATGCACGTTTGATTAGGTCATGAAATTGCTGTAAGCTACCTGAGGTACAGTACAGTACAGTTCTTGCATCATTAATTTCCTCGTCCAGAATGGCATTCTGGACGAGGATTCTGCCCGCGCGCGAACTTTGCATCTTTATTCCTAAATCCTCAAAAGCGACCATTTATATCATTTATATATCATTTATACTGATCTTCAGAACAAGGAACGAGGAACAAATTTTCAGCCACCTCCAGAGGTGTCTCAAACTTTTCTTTCGTTTTGTGGAGTCCTCGCGCTGGGCAAGCGAATAAATTTGAGCCACGTGGAGTCATATCTGCCGAGTTCAGAATTTCAAACCGAGCTCGGTGAACGTTTACAAGCAGAGCTTGGACAAAATAAACGTTTTCATCTTATCGTTATGGAACTTGTGACACAGGGGCTGCAAAAAAACCAAGATATGGGACCGCTCCTTGCTCAAGCCTTACAGCAGACTTTGCCTGCCCAAGCCCGCGGAAACCCTTTGCAACCCATCACGAATAGTCAGTCCATCCCCGCTTCGGAACCCAACGAAAAGGCCCAAACCCCTGTCGTGCCAGCCGTTGATGTCGACGAAAGGGTCAGAATACTGCTTTAGCAATATTCTGATACTTCAACTTGTTTTCATGGGTGTTCTACGACCTAATTGCGTGAGCATCCTTGAAAACGAGAGTCTTGCCGTGACCTCACACCTTGCTGGAAACAGCAGCTCAGGCAGTGGGGACCCGCTGCCGACGGTGAAACAACGGATCACTAAACTCGGATATAAGAACGATATATACCCGAGATGAGTGACACAGGCTGACCACCGAAGATGACATACAGGAATGCCACTAGACTGTACGAACTAGTCGTAGTGTCTATTCCAGCACACCACCTCATCTGAGGTGGACCAGCTAGTGACACTCACCACCCTAGCTACTAGAGTTTACAGATAAATGTCGGGATGTTAACTCTAGTTAGCTAGTCAAGTCACAAGTGGCGTGATGAAAGTACAGGCTAGCAAAATAAATACTTGCTAAGCCTAGGAAATTGCTAGGACCATTCTGGTCTGCTAAAATTAATGCTCTGCCAGCTAGTGGTGGGTGCTGTTGTAAATCTCGCCTGTCTGCATGTGATGGAGAATGCTAAAAGAACTCTGCCTGTCGGTTTAGCTTGAATACTTCTGCGAACTATAAAGGTCTCCTGCCATAAAAATTGTTCGTCTTAATCTGATAAAGCTGCCCGCTAGTGGTGAGAATTACAGCAACATCCTTCTGCCCAAAACTACAGCAAGTGGTGGAGATTGCTAACGCGAGCACCGCCTGTCTGTTTAGAGAACTAATAGTAGTCATCACTAGAATCGAAACCAGCATCTTCCCCATAGTAAGATTCTTCATCATAAAAACCAGCACCACCAATTTCGTCGGAATCGTGGGCTTCTGCCTCCCAGGCAGCCCACTCCTCTGCGGTGTACTCGATCTCATCGTCCGCAGTAGACTCATCTTCAAAAGAAACTGCGCTCACATGAAACTCGCTCTGCGGTAAAAATTCCTCCCCAAGTGGGGCTCCAAAACTCCGCCATAAGATTCGCTCTGAAAACCTGTGTTCAGAGTTCCATCCCGTTCCAACTGCTCTAACGGAAAATACGGAGCGGCCAAGTGGCCATGACGCTCCACCTCTCCCTCTTCACAACTGTCAGAGTCATCGTAATACCCAAGTGGGTACTGCGATTCATCTTCATCACTACTTCCTCGCTCCTCAAAATGCTGGTCCCCAGAGCCCATATAGGGAGGCGTCACAAGAGGGGGCGCATGAACGTAATGAACTTCTGTGCGCACAGGAGGGGCCTGTGGCACAATGTCTCTTGCCCTAGTAATACTAGGCAAGGGTCTCGTGGTCGAAATCTGAGTTGAAACTGATTTAGTGGAAAGAATTGCGGGCGCATCCCCAACGCCTGTCTCACACAGCGAAACAGCAGAACTCGCGAAATCATCGGAACCAGCACCACCAACCTGTCTGCTCTCTGAAACAATAATCTCCAAAATAATCGGCGGATCTGCGGTCAAAATCTGCGGAGAAATCTGCGGCGTACGAAAATGCGAAACAGCTGTGTGCAAAGAAGAGCACAGCGAAATAAGCTGAGACCGCTTGAGAGAAAGAACTCTCTCAAAACCAGAGTCAATAGATGCCAAAAGAGCTGTAAGCTCCTCACTCGAAGAAATCTGCTGCGAATCCATCGAAGAAAACGAGATCTAACAATGAAATAACGTAACAAAAATCGTAGGAGTCCACCCCGTCGAAATTACCCAAAGCCGTAAGCAGCCGCCTCCAGAAAATACGCAGAATTTGCTCTAAAGCGTCCCACAAGGCGTGGAGACGCTCAACCGAAAGATAGGGCGGAAATAAAATAAAATTCTACGCTAAAATTCAGTTCACGCGAACGTGAGAGGGACCATAACCTGCTGGAAACAGCAGCTCAGGCAGTGGGGACCCGCTGCCGACGGTGAAACAACGGATCACTAAACTCGGATATAAGAACGATATATACCCGAGATGAGTGACACAGGCTGACCACCGAAGATGACATACAGGAATGACACTAGACTGTACGAACTAGTCGTAGTGTCAATTCCAGCAAGGAGCGCTTAATCGAGCATCCGCTAAACC